>BGPR01025788.1:0-22071 GCA_013235015.1 Araneus ventricosus
TTTTTTTTTTTTTTTTCAAAATACAAAACTAGGGGATGTTTATCCACTCCACATAACTAATTCCAATAGTTTAATATACTTTTGAAAATTGCATTTGTAATTAAATAGAAAAGAAGATTGCTAAACAGAAAAAAAAATGAATTTTTTTTACACTTTTTTTTTTGCTTAATATTTAGTGTTAAATGAATTTTTCTAGGAATTCAAAATCTCATTCTACTTTTGTAAAGTAGTAATTTCATAAATTTGTATGATGAAATAACATTATGAATACATATCATGGATATAGAGAATCCATTTTTACTTTCTCGTATACAAAGAGAAAGTATTGTAATCGTCAAAAAATTCGAACTCGAGATTTTGACGAATCTCCACGTTTTAGACCTCCCCAAGTCCGAAAAACACAATTTTGGAATTATGTGTGTCTGTGAACACGATAACTCGAAAACTATTAGAGCTACGGGGATGAAATTTGGTATGTGGTCTTTAAACATAATTTGTAGGTTTCTAATCCATCCACGGGAAGTTTGTCTGTCCGCGGTCATGCGGACACTAAACTCAAAAACTTGAATAGCTTAGATGAATAAAATTTGGTACACAGTTTTATCATCATGAATGTAGGTCCATATAAAATTTTGGGCCAAATCCGTCCAAGGATTGACTGTCTGTCGGTCTGTATAATCGCATATTTGTAAAAATTATATCTCCTAAACCCTTTGGCTTAGATAAATAAAAATTAGTATGATGGTAGCTAACATTAATTATAGATATGTGCCCAAATTTCGTTTGAATCGGTTAAGAAAAAGGCATTCAAATTGCATAATTAATTTTTATAATCCGATTCTCCATACGCATGCATACTGGTAGCAATTTCTGCACGCGGAAGGATTACGTCACTTTGTCCTTGTTTTACTTACGTACTGGAAGCAATCTCTGTGCATGCGCAAGCTATTCAGCTATGATGAACAAGGTCTTCTCCTGTTTTCTCCTCCGCACTCAGAGCTTGCGGAGCGCAGCTTGCATTGGCTACGGTTTGATAGAAAATAAATATTGCTAGGTTTTAATACATATGCATCTCTTTCAATATGATTCTTCACCTAAATATTTTAAAACCACTATAATCTACATGAAAAACCTTCTGATAGTCATTGCATTCTGGGTTACAGTAGGTTCGAATTTTTTATCCACGCAGGGTGAAGGGAAATGACAAATGTTTGAGAAGTATACGAGAAAGTTTAGGGGAGGTCACTCCCGCTGGTTATCATAGACATGAGATATTCAGAAAATGCAGGTGTCTTCATTCAAAAAATACTGACTTGCCTCATAATAATTTTGTTTACCATATTTATCATATAAGATATTTATATAGGACTTCACATGGAATATTTAAGCAAATATTTGTTTGTAACTTAAATTTTCATCGTATAGTGAAAGTTCTTGTTCAACCATTATTAACGACTCGTTTACAAATGAAACTAATTCTGATCTTCCTGCTACATGTTATTCAATGCAAATGATTCTAAAATAAAGCTTTTCTTCTATGTAAGAGCAGTTTATAAAGAAAAGAATGTGTAGGAATAAAAACTATGAGTCTGAAGTTAGTTTTCTTTATTCTGTTCAGTTTTCGAGGGGAAACAATATAAATTTTATTTGCAGTTGAATAAACACAAAAATGCAGTCATATATGATTAGCTTCAACCGTGAAGCAATTTTTTACTTGAAATATAATATTACACACACAATTTATGATCGATCACAATTGACCCATGTATTATAGATATAATGTACAATAATCTGTACTTTAAGTTTCTTTCATAAAAATAGCATACACAAAACATGCAGTTAGCAACAATCACTATTAGTAGAAATGAAAAGTTCAATTTTATGAAAACAGATGGTGAAACCTAAAATTGCAATGGCAAGGATCTTGAACACGTTTTTCTTGATAAAGCATGCAAATTCAACTACTGGCAAATTATATTCAAAACTCAAGCTGAGATAATTACTTGAAACTCACTGGCTTAAACACATTTCATGGATAGGAACACAATTGTAAAGATTATTCTGAAATGTTATTTTGATGTTTCATAAATGAAGCACTCTGCAATTTACTTGTCATTATTACATGCATGATATAGTGATTACACGTGTAGTATTGAAAATGAACACTTAAAAAGCCAAAAAACAGAATATTTTATTGCATAAAAAAAAGACATTCACACAAAGAGTCAATTCATACATTCATTTTTACAGACCATAACTATTAGGAGAGATATTTCAAATGAAAATGTAAATCTTTTCCTGTGTGAGAGTTTGTTTAAAAATACTGTACACAAGCAACTTAATTTAAAAGCCAATTGCGGATTATTTTATTTTAAGTGCATTTATGCGGTAAGATGTGTATTGCATAAAAAATTTCACCTTGGTAAAAACTACAATACAATACGTTATTGATTATCATATATATTCTAACCACATCAATTGTCAGTTCCAAATATCAATTGAAGAACCAATTTTTTAATAATATACTATCAATTATCATATATATATAACAATATCAGTTATTGAACACATTAAAATGATTACATATAATGTGTCCGGATTAAATGTCTATCACAATTTGAAGGTTAAAATAATTTTGTTAAGAGAACCATGAATATAAAATGGTGCACGACTCAATATAAATTAGATTCCTGCCAAACAATCTGGTCGCCAAAGGTGGCTAGTGTTATAATATCAATATGAAAAAACAATATCAATTCTAAAGCAATTTTTTTTCAACACTATTATTGTACATATTATAACAATATCAATTAGGGGTCGTCCACAAATGATGTCACGCTTGGAGGGGGTTCGTGAAATTGTGACAAGGGAAGGGGGTAACAAGAAGTGTGACATCACACATTTTGATTAAAATAACATTTAAAATCGGTAAATTAAATTTTGAAATTACCAAACTTTGAGGGTATTTTTTTAATCGGGGCTAAAACAGCTTTCATGTGATTTTTTTTTTTCACTTATATTCCTTTCTTTTCGAAAAAGCCTTCAGGGTAGGTTCTGAGAATATGGTAGCAGCAGAAATTCTTCACCATTAGACGAAAACCTCCCCCTGTCAGCCCCTTGAAATGTCCAACAAAAGTTACGTCGCCCCACCTGGGTGAGTGGTAGAACTGGTAGTGGCACAAACAGGTTGATCTTATCTTTTGTATAGAGCAGGACAATATGAAAAGGTCTTAAAGCACCGATAAATCGAGCTGACTCAGAAAATTATAAATTTCCAACACTCTTTGCTGCACAAATTTTAAAAGCAGAGGAACTTCTTCCCCGATCAGTGGGGAGTAGTTGCTTTATGACCTCCATAGCAACACTGAAGGACACAACACTGTCCTTCAGTGCAAAGTGTGCTTCCAACTCGTGTTTGCAAGCATTGCGGTTTGTATTTTGCATCCAATGTAATGTGGAAGAAACACATAATTGGTGTGCATAAAATCACTGGAAAGTGTCAACCAGAAGTTGGCAGAGTTAGACTGCTTCGAATAGCTGCGTGCAGACAAGAACTCATGGCTGTAATTACGTCACCGAAAATTTGGAATTCGCAGATTGGGTGGATGAAGACGACATTGACATTAGAGGGCTTACCAGTGGCGGACTGGCCAGCTTGCCCGATGGCAAGTGGGCCCCCTTACACATAAGTCGATATGAGCCCCCAGGATATGTGTGTGTGAGAGAGAGAGAAAGAAAAAAAAATTCTTTTTCTAGATAGCAAATGTCCTATGCTCCCTCGCACATTATTTTTAGTGTGATTAAAAAGTTCTCAAAATATTAGTATAGACAAAATAGTTCCAAATATACATCACGCTATATTCACACCAAAATTATTTCAAAACTCAATCATAAATTTGTATTTATATTTGGTATTTCTCTCTTCCAATAATATGTATAATACATGTATACTTAGTAATAAATACATAACAGATTTTTAGATTACGAATACACTATATTAACTAATAATTTTAATTTATTGTATGTATATTAAGCAAAATTAAAATATATTATAGGGTGACATTATACATGCGAGTGGGCCCCCATTGACGCCTGGCAACCACTATTTTCAGACCCAGTCCGCTACTGGGACTTACTATCCCCGAGGATGAGAGCGATGTCAAAATGCCCGTGTACTCGATGAACGAGTGCATATCTTCTCCATGGGAGGAAGAGTCGTAGTAGTAAATGATTCCGAATAATTTCTATTTTATGATTGTGTATATAATTTCATAAATGTTCATATAAATCAATGTGACAAATGAAATGAGATGGCAATTCCATTAAGTAAAACTAATATTGAGGCAGGTTTTTTTTAAAAATTCAATCTGTTTAAGAGTATTTTAAAGTAAAGATAAGATTTAAAGCAAAATATTTCAAATTCCAAAATACTACTGTTTTCAATTGCTCTTTTATATTAATAATTTATTACTATTGTATATTAATTATGTTTTTTGTTGTAAACTTTGATCTTATTTCATACACATATAATCATTATTATTGTTATGCTCACAAATGTCATTAAAACACATAGTTTAAGTTTAGAAATAACATTTGAAATATGATCTATAACGTAGTGCTTTGTTTCTGAACTGCAAGTATACGTTTATGTAATATAGCGTGACATGTGACAAGGGGGGAGGGGGTATGGTAAAGTGTCACACTTTGTGACAAAGGGGGGCATCATTTATGGAAAGCCCCTTATTATATATATCAATCACACATATTATAATATAAATTATTGTATACATCATAAAAATATCAATTATTGCATACATCATGTTAAGAATAATCACACTTACTCCCTGGTTTGTTTTGTTATCTGTATGTTAACCGTAACTGTATGTAGTTTACTTGTGCAGTTTGGCAACGGTTGTTTTAAGCGTCTCTAGTGTCAGTTGTGCACAGAGATGTGTGCACTGTCATGTGCGTGATTTAGTTATTTTTATCTTAGTTAAACTTCTAACTAATTGTCATCGGCCTCTGATGTCATTTTATCTTTACACATCATAACAATATCAATCATACTTATTTTCACAATATAAATTATACATATCAATAACAATTCTATTACAATTTAGTTATCAATAAAATGCAGTTAACTATGTTCCTGCAGTTCGTAAACTTCTAAAAATGTTAATTTAGGAATTTTAATAATAATAATTACTTTAAAAAAATAATAATTTAGAATTATTGTTTAGGGGGTCAACCATAGATTATCTGTGAGGAGAAGGTAGATTTCGACTGCAATTTGTTAAAAAATTATCCTAAAGATTTGTTTTCTTGAACACATTTTATTAAATTGTTAGGAGCTTTTCTTTTCCGAGAGGGTAATTTTCCGAATGACGTATAGTCATGCTCCTTAATATGGTTTGCCTGAGTGCCACAAGGCCGACCAACACTGACTTTTTTCCCCCTGTTAAAAAATATTTTCTTCTGGGTTGGACACCAATTCTAGTCTTGTGGCACCGACGTATAATTTTTTTTGCAGCTTTATTGGCAGACTGAACTCCGCTGTAAGTAGCAAAAGTATGCTTCCCTGAAAGGAGTCCACAGTCTGTTTTAGAATAAGAATCAACATTTTTTTTAAACCTACGAACTGCATGAACATAGTTCTTTGGGTCTTTGGTAATACCTTATTCTTTGAAAAGTGTTTTCTAGGTGTCCCATTTCCCTCACTGAAAACTGCTCAACATTTTCTTCCATATTGAAATTATTAATAATTGAAGTGGAGGTTTGGTTTATTTTATCATTTAAATCTTTGATATTTGAAGTGGAGGGTGGGTTAAATTCATTAGTTGTTATACTGTGTTGTGTGTCATTAATGTTTTCAGGACATTCTAGATCTTTATGTAAAGGAAGAAACCAATTATGGGGTGGGGAAGTTGTTGTTTCATGTCCCCCTGGCCCAAGATTAGACCAGGTCCATGACACCATGTCGCTCTAACAACTCCACAAGTCCTTTGCCCTCCTCACTCCACAGCTGCCTCGCAGAGGCGCCAATACAATCAATGATACGGACAGGAGAAGCAGGACAGGAACAAGGGCAAGAAAAAAAAGTCTTTTCTTTATCGATGAATTTTAAGCTTTTAATGTGTCCACTACGCAACCTGGCCAATGCAGTCTGAACGGATCTTGTGCCTATGGACTGTAGAGACAGACCAGGACGGTTCCCGGCATACCAATCATGTGTGGGAGGATTTTTCCAAGCGGAATTTGCTTTATCCTTGTGAATAGAAAATATTTCGGACGTGAAGAGTTCACTAGAGGTTGCAGAAGGAAGAGCACTTCCCTCTTTCGTAAGCACGTCTGCCTCCTCATTGCCAAATACTCCAACATGGGATGGAATCCATTGGAAGCAAACTCTACTTTTCTGCGAAAGTGTAGCAATTTTGGAAATAACCTCTTGACAGGTTTTTTCTCGAATTTCCGGCCAATTTTTTAAGTATTGAATTGAACTCTTGCTGTCCGTCAAAATATAGATGTCGCTATTTTCAAAATGTAGGGCAAAATTTAAGTTGGGGGAAGCTCTTTCAGCTATATAAAATAATTTTTCTTGTGTTCTTATTAAAACTACATTGCACGCTGTAATAATTGAACTGTCTAATTTTAAAAGTACTGCAGACGAGTGTCTACATAATTTGCAAGAGCAAGCAGACACACACGATCAATAGCCTTGTTCAAGATCTACTGTATAAACATCACCTCTCTTATTTTTAACCAGGGTTGCCAGATCAAAATAGCAAAATAAGGCCAAACCGTCTTTAAAATAAGGCAAAAAAAGACCAAATTTGAAAATTTCATTAAAGCGCACATTTCCCCCTGATTTTGCTATAAGAAAATGACTATCCTTCATGAAAAGGAATCCCAGTAGATTGTCATATGTATAATAATGTTCTATTAAACTTAAATTCAAGTGAATGTTTTCTATATTCGCGACTTGCAAAAGAAAAAAAAAGAAAGAAAGAAAAAGGAATTCTGTTGTGCTTGGTCTAGAATAAAATGTTCGAGCAAAATATATCAACTCTTGACAACGTTCTATATTATTTTTCATTGTTCTAAAGTTTATTAGAAAAATAGTTGAATTATATATTAAGAATGATTCTAAAAGTCAGAAGGAAAATTAAGCCAAAAAACGGCCAAAAATGAATTTAAGGCCAAATGAAAATTACTAAGGCCAAGGTCTTTTAAAAAAGGCCAAATTTCCAGAATTTGGCCTTAAAAAGGCCAATATGGCAACCCTGTTTTTAACCCCAAACAATCCGAAGTCTCCAGATTCAATAACAAAATTTTCGCACTCGGAAGAAGGCATCATGTTTTTCAAAAATAAAATTTTATATCTATTATTGCAAAAATCAATCAACCTTATTTTTAAATACATTTCATATTTGGTTATTATGTAATCCACTAGCTGAATCAAATTAAAAGCCATCATTCTGTTAAAAATGCAATCTTTTAACATTGCGAAACACGATTTCTACATAATTTGTGGTATTATTTCCTCCGATTAGCAAATTTTTGCGATAAAAATTTATCCACATTTCTTTTTGCTTCATTAGTTTTGTTATGTAAATCACAAAAATTCTACTATTTAATTTTAATGATTACTAAAATCGATAAATTTTGCTTTGCAGTTTCCTCTGTTTTAGAATAAATAATTTTACGAAACAAAAAGTATAATTCTTGTCTATTTTTTTTGGAATTTTATGAGTTGCGTTTAATAACCATTTCCACACAGCTCTGAGCATGTGGAAGTGGCAAAGCAATAAAGTAGCTTGTGGAAAAACTGTTTTCAATGTTTCAACTGTTTCTTAAAGGTCATTATCTGTCATGAAAACTGTAGGGTATTTTTGTGGAAAAAAAAAGGCTGTGTTGGGTAAGCATTCATTCAGGCACTGAACTGCTTCCAAAAACACATATTCTTTTTCAGTGTCAGTTACAATAATTGCTAAAGGAATGCCTTCTGCTGCACAGGGAGTAACGAAGGAGTAGATTCTGTGCCGTTCCTTATCAATGCCCCCCAGAGGCATCAACTATAACAAGTTCATTAGTTTGTGGTAATTTTGCATGTGCTCCCCAGATAGCACATTTGCAGCAAGTTTGATTTTTACTTGATATTATCTTGTCATGGCAGATTAATTGTGTCGATGTTCTAGCGAAGCTGCTGCAAAATAACGAGGCAGAATCGCCACCCTCGCTTGCAAAACAAGTTTACCACAGGTTTGCTATCGTTTTGTTGCGCGAAAATAGACAACTAGCGCCACCTCTCCTTGCAATGCAAGTTTTCTGTGAAGGTGTCATGACATGTTCACAGCACGATTGCAAATCAAGTTTGCTGCAAAGATGATAGCACTCTAAGATATAATCTTAATCTGTTTTTAAAAACATCCGTTTTTTAATAGCATCTCCTAGACCGTCCTTCTTTTTATTAATTCAATAAATCAATGATAATTTGTGAAAAAACTAACCCAGATAGCAATTTTAGTTTGCAGCAAAGTTGCACTACAAATCTGCAAGTTTGCAGAAAGGTTGACACGACAAGAGTGCAAGCTTGCAGCCAGTTAACGCAAGCTTCGAAGTCACCACTCGACGAACTTGCAGCAAGCTTGCCACGTCAAACATAGCAAAAACAGAGTACGAACACAGCCTCGGATTAGAGCTCGCGCCCTAGCGCTTGCTAGCATGACGCTCTAAACCACTCAGGCACCTAGACTGCGAGAGGAGAAGATAGATTGTGCCAATTGATGGCGCATACGATTTATTTTAAACTCTTTTTCTTGATTTCATTAATTTTTTAAATTTTGTGTTGAGAACATGATTTGAAATCAAAGAGAGAGCGATTTTTGCTAATAACTACGTTTTGCTAGTAGAATAAATTATGAAATGAGGTTTCAAAAGTAATTGCTTCTAAAATGGGGCAAAATGAAGTTATTATTTTTCAACAAACATTGACTGCTTTTTAGGTTTAATTTTGTTTATAAACGTTAAAATTTCAACATTAAGAAAATGGCGATATAGTTTTCTTTAAGTGCGAGTTCTATATTTAGTAAAAAGCTGGAAAATGTTTCAAATTTTTTTTTATAAAAAAGTTAGTTTTTTCACAAATTATCATTGATTTATTGAATTAATAAAAAGAAGGACGGTCTAGGAGTGTTTTTATAAAAAGAAATTCCTGTTATAAGAGTGGACTGTAGAAGAATATTTTTTGTCCTTTTATGTATAATGTCGTTAGGACAGCTGTTTATACTTAAAAATTACTGGGTATACGACTGGTGAAAATATTTTGTGTTATATTTTGGATTATTTTTTCGTCGTATTGTCAAGAATGTATGGAATTTTTAAAAGTGATTTTCAATGAATATAATTTTGAAAGCCACTTTCAAACAGCAATGATATAAATTTTCAGTTCGAAACTGGATTAATTCAATATAGAGATTTATTTTATTCACCCAAAATATACACAAAGTTTTTTGTTGTTGATGATTCTTCTTTTCTTCGATGGTAATATGAAATTCAGCACGAATGATTTACATTTTCAAATTTTGAACTCTATGATACTTATTGACAAGTTCTTTATATTTAGACGGCTTGCACATATCTCTTCAAACAATTTTCTGTTTGTAACGGAAAAATCTATGCAAGATGCAATTCACCAAGTAAAATATTTCATATTTAGCTAATGAACTTTTGAAAATCTGAAAAAGTGTACTCTCTCTTCTGAATCATTTTGTTAAAAAATTCAGGAGTGTGAAATAGTTTAAATCCAAAATGTCGTTTATATTCACCTCAAGTCATTTATATCATATTCACTTATTTATACTGACCACGTATGATCCTATTAAGGATAGTCTTAGTAGATGCTTTAACAATGCAGTTATTATAAGCGGGCCCCCGCCCCGAATTCACCTTTTATGTCACATTCTGGACCATGAGGTGTCGTTTTCTAAGAGGAAAAAATCAACATTGTACTCTACCAGCTTTCTGAAGAGGCAAGAATATCGTTATAGGTAGATGCACCTAAAAAGTGATTATCGCTGTAGGTAGGTTCAAAATACATTGAGTAAATAGCAATTCTGCCGGGACCAAAGAAACATTAGTACAGACGGATTTATCATTAATTATATTATCGTTATTCACAGGTTTCGCTGCATAAACTATCTTAATTAAGGCGTTTCATTTTAGTAGCTTTGCATATGTTCTATTCTTTGTGCGCATGAACAACCATAATAAAGTCAAATCACATGACGTAACCACCCTCGTCCTCAAACATCTAATCGTCGATAATAACTTTCTAATTCCCCATGCAAAATGTGCCAACTTAAAAATGGTGTAGTGCATTTTTTGAATGCTGGATTAAGACATGCCGATAAAAGTATGAAAGGATAGCAATCGCGCATAATCATTCAACTTTCCGAATATATTTGCAACTAGACTTAATATCTTAGATGGCTTTGTTTTCAAATTCCACACAATTTTTAAGAAAATCAGAAAAGGAAAATCAAACTCATTTCGACATTAAAGAATATGAAAGGATTCCAGATTCAATCGCGAGCATTCAACAGTGGATGGAAAAGATGGGATTTTAAAGATCATTAACGCCACTGTATAACCCGAGCTGTCAGTTGAATGGGTGTGCGTGGAAGGAAGTGCATGCCGTGCTCCCGTAGGGAGAAACAATGAAAATTGTTTGAATATTTTAGCAACAACGAAAAGTATTGATGCATTATGCATAAAAATATTTTTAAAAAGCTATGAAAGTTATGGAAAAATCAGCCAAAATTAAATGTTAGATGTTATTAGAGTGTTAGTGCCGAGGCACTTTTACTCAGAATTAGTGCAACAAGAATGAAAAGCCTTTGTGTGGTGTTTGAGAGGAGGCAAACATAAAACAAATCGAAATAAATAAATAAAATAAATAGCTAGAAGCGAATGAGAAAAAATGGAGCAAATGAATTGGAATGAGAGTAGTGGGAGGCAAATGGGAGCAAAAAGCATTATGGAGGCTTGAGAGGGAGGGTCCATTTAGTTGTAGCATATGGGAATGAATATTTTCCGTTATTGTTAGTGAAATTCAATTGTTCTAAAATCGTTGGATTATTATTTCTCATGATTTGCTAGAAGAACTTCCTTGGGATAACTTGGATATCATTTTCTATTGATTCCAGCTTGAGGTCTTAGGGCATAACATCATTTCGTATATACCAAGGAACATTCGTCATAATTCGCAAGATCTATTTTGCATAATTTGCACTTTTTTGAGCTGAGTTTTGGCAACAAGACCCCAGATTTGCGATGAATAAGTAAGGATAGGACGAAGAATCTGCTTAAATAGAAGCACTTTGTTTCTGAGATAAAGTGGTCATTTTCTACCGATTAAAGGTAGGATCACGTGAACTTTCGCCCAGAATTTTTCAGTATTATATTTAATGTGGCTGCGGAAAGTAAGTTTGGAGTCTAAGATTGTCTAAGGAAAAATCGGCGAATTCATAATAGTCTCTTTAAAAATATAACATTTTTATTTTGAGGTGGTATAAAAATGATTTTTATGCGATAATACTTTCGAAAGTAATCGCCAAAATTTTGCTTTATTTTTTAATCAATTAAAATTCGAATTAAAATTTCGAAAAAATCTCTCCAAGATGCACATGCGGACCTCCAAATTTGGTATCTTTAGGTCAAACGATCTACCCTGTAGAGAGTCAACGGAGACACACATTCACTTTTATTATTTCAGAGATAAATTATTGCCTCCTTTTAATTTCAATTATGAAGAGTGATTTTAAAAGACGTGAAAAACATTAAGGTTAGGTCAGGCACATGATAAGCATCCAAAATCACATGGGAACATCAGTGGTGGATTTTGACAGTATGAGGCCACGGTCGCAAAATTGTTTTGAGACCCTAAGCTTACCCAAAGTCGTAACTTAATCTTCAGCTTAGCACTGCGATGTACGTCGAATCAATTTTGAGGCCTCTCAATATTTTAAGGCACGAGGTGAGCACCTCTAACGCCTGTTCGAAAACCGCCACTGGGGAACATACGTGATCAAACACCGTCTGGAGGCAGCAGATAGCATTTAAAATAATACAGTGCTGGCCAAAATACCGATATCTTTTGAATATTAACGGTATTTAACTAAAATTTTTATATAAGTCGCTCTATATATCTGTCTTTGAAGTTATGACAGATCAATTAAGCTACGTTTCGCACATGTGCAGTAAAAAAATTATTAACTACAAATGCTCATATTTTCTCTAATATTCAAGTTATTTCCTTCAAAGTTTAATACAATGCTTTAAAATCATATTGTCACGTATTCTTTAAGTTTCATACAATTTGATTGAAAACTCTGGAAGTTATAATATAAAAAAATGACGGAAAATTTGGGATTTTTAAAAGGAAAATTTATATTTCCCAGAATATTCGTGCCATTTTTACGAAAATGCATATAAATATGGCACACATCATACAAAATAACTGATGAAAGTTGCAAATCATTATCAGCTTTCTGTGAAGTGAGGTGAGCCAAAATCCCTCTTCGACTTCATCAATTACTGGTCGGTCCCTTAAGTGCACTCGTGGCCGAATCTGCAATGTATATTGTGAGTTGAAATCTATTCTTTATATGGTCGAAGTTCGAGGAGATATTAATATAAAATGTGCAAATTTCAGAAAGTGTCCGCAATTTTAGCGAACGCTGTATTATTTTAAAGGTCATCTGCTTCCTGCCGATTGCATTTCCGCACGCATGTTTCTATGTGATTTTGGATGCTTGTCGTATGCATGACCTACCCTTAAATTTTTGTTTCGTTTTTTAAAAATCACCCTGTATATCAACAATAGTCACGTATTTCCACAAAATTTGTTTGAATAAATGTGTACTTCAGATGTAAACTGGTTTAGACACAATTTGGTTTATTTTGATATTTTAATTGTATTTACATTATTCCGATGGCATCCTCTAATGGGCAAAATGTCGTAGCTGTAGCTGGAAGAAAGAACAGAAGATAACCGGTTTCAAAAAATAAATTGCATCACACTTCGGAACTTCTTTTGGCTCTCTTGCAAAATGTTGAACCTGTTACCCAAGGCAGTTTACCCCTGACGTACAGAAATAGAGAAATAAAATAATAGATGCCTCTAAAAACATTTTGCATCCAACAGGATAAACAAAGAAAAAAATGGAACATGGTTTAAATTATTCCACACATTATCTAAGGCAATGGAACTTTAAGATTTTACTATTCAAGGTCTTCTAAAACGTAGATCTTTTGTACGAAACGAGAGCAACACTGATTTAGCGGGTCCATGCCTTTGATTCGTTTCTATGGCGGAGAGGGTGGCATTGGATGGGCTTAAAATTGAAACTTTTTAAATAGTCCATTATATCCTCAGAGGGATAATCTGCAGGGAGGCCTCGAATTACGATCTTAAGTTGATGTTCAACCTCCATTTCAAAGGTGTGAGATTTAAGATTTTTCTTGGTAAGTTCTTTCTGAATTGCGCTGTGGGCATCAGCAGAAGTTGGGAAATCCTTAAGTCTATTGTTAGGGAAAAGTTAACCTTCTACTTTAGAGTCGGTGAGCTCGTTCAAATATTTTATAAGTTGGGCAGTGTTTTTCGGGTCATCGATAATTATTGGCGGTACATATTTTCGCTTAGGTTTAGGTGGCAGTTGATTTTGGATGGAACCAGTATTAAGTTGTTGATCGCCAGCACTTGGAGGCATAGCGATTGCGAGATTGGGAAGCTCGGGATAGTTCTCTTTATATTGCTCTTCCTCGTTGGAGAGTCCCATATGAGGTTCATAATATTTGGGAGCAATGGGTTGATAAAGGTTTGAAAGAAATGGGACTTCTTCAACTTTCCTATTTCGTAGACATCGATTTTTCTGATGTTGGTGAATATTTTTGGAGCGTTTCTTTGATTTCTTAGCATTTGAAAATTCAGTTGACGAGCTATCACTATTGGATCCATTATTAACTGTGATATTGTATTTTGGAGGCGTTTGCTAAGAATTTTTTGAAAAATAAGGTCACTTTTGATATTGGCCAGTTTGAATAAATTAAAGGCTACAGCGTTACCTTTTTCGAGGTTAATTTCTTTGTCTAACGACTGATTGTTATTTTCAAGAATGGCAATATTATTGTTACACACCTCTTGTGCTATCATTTAAAAGCACATTGATGTAATTTCTAAGATTCTCAATCGTAACTAAGTTCTATTGGCTTAAGCACTCAGATTGAATAGAGGCATTCAGGGAAAGGCTGGTACTCACCCCTTTGCCGCAGGACTCAAGAACATTGTTGTCTGTCATCATATCCGCTGGGTATACACAGCTTTAAAATAATCCAGGACAAGGGACTAATCACACAAAAACTTGAGGCAAAGTTCACTCAAGGTAGATAAAATACCTTTGCAATGTAAAAAAAATAGTCACTGCGTTAAAACTAGCGCGCGAAATCACAAAGTCCAAAAGAACCACAATGTAGGAAAGGCAAAATCCAGCATCCAAAAATATGACAAAGTCCAAACCTGTAGACACAGGAGAAACAGCAAAGTCCAAAACGTCACGAAGGTGCGTCGCTGGTCGAAAGGATAAATTCTTAGTTCGCCCAGAAGAAAGTAGATGGCAGCCAGTACCACCGTTTCTGAAGGAACAGGATAACATTATTTCGTCCATGAAGAATCAAGCAGTTAATACGCCATGACAGCAAGCAGGTTCTAGAGAAGATCATCATCCATCTCATCAAGCAGTAGAAAGCAGCAATCCAGCCAGTTTGAGAGCATAGGTCCACAGAGCTTAGAAAATCCTCCCTTGAAGGTGAACAAAGTGAAGGTGAAGCAAGTAATTTTTATTTTTGGGGCCCATGGCCCTGAAGGGGGCCTAATCTCCGGTAATGGTACATTGATGTACAATGGAATGAGATGATCTGCTGCTGTTGCAGAAGGCAAGGGGTGTGTGGGTGGAAGTCCATCTGGATCTTGTGAGGTTGTTGCTGGAGCACTGCAAGAACTGTTGCTTATGAAGAGTAGCTGCTACTGTGCAGAGAACTTAGATATTTGGATGTAATATTATACAGATAACTGCTCTGATAGGTGAGTTACATGCCGTTTGGAACTGCTCTTCAGGATTTTAAAGTTTCTGGGAAGAATGGAGCGGGAGTCAAGTGACTAAATCAGGTATAGCCTGGATAACTATTACTAACTTTTACTAGTTACAATTATAAAAGAATCTTTCGGGTTCTTTTACTTTTCGGATTGGGGGAATAATTTTCAAGTTGCTGGATGGCATCATTATCAATTTTATCAAGATTATCATAGAACATTGTTGAGAATTTTTGATAAATTCCTTTCAAGAGATTAGCTTAATTGCTTTTCTTATGCCTTCTTTTCGCTTACACCATCCAGCTTAAATAATTATCGGACGTAAGATCGCAGTGTAGACAAGCAATTTGTATTTTCTATTCATTTCCAAATTGTGCTGATAGAGAGAAAAGTTTTCTTCAGGCTGCACGAAATTTAGTTTTATTGCTGCAATATGATTTTTCCAGGTTAATTTTTTGTCCTGTATTACGCCTAGATATTTGGCTTGATGAGACCAGGGGACTGTTTGGTTTCTAATTTTAATTATTGGTTTGTGTTTTCTTCTACCCTTGACGAAATACACAGATTCTACTTTATTAACGTTAAGGGCAATTTTCCATCAAAATTGAACAACTAATATTACAGATTTCCTTGAGTGCCAGCACAACATTAGCTTCTCCTCAGTCTGAGTGCTTATAAGTTATGAAGGGGAACAAACATGGGACAATGCTACAAAACGAATGAGATTTGGTAATGCAAGCCAGAGTAGAAAGAATTTATGAGTTTGAAAGAATCCCATTTCTAAGTTTGGAGAGTCATCGAAAGAATATCAGTTTGAGAGTCTAGAAGTTATGGAGGCTTCAGTGGAGAGACCATTTCGTCAAGAGATATCTGCCATTATTAAGAGAGTGTAGATTGGCTATTGATTAGCAGATTTTTAAGTGTAATATAAAAACTGGTAAATAGATATTTTTTTCAATTCTAAATTCATATATTTGCACTTAAATCTCGTTACATCCCTAACAGTTGGAGGATTTTTCTTAAATTTCTAGATCATATTGCATGAAATTCGAAAATAATTCAGTCACTTTTAATTCATCTACGTAAATGTAAAACGTTGAAAATAATTAATTACCTTCTTGACCTTAGCAGTTAATAAATTATACAGTCGTTTATACAATAAAAATGTTGTTGGATAACACTATTTAATAGCATATCCTATCAGATTCGAAAAAAAAAAATTGATATTTCTTTTTTGTATTGCAACTTCTGGAACAACATGATTTTTTAAGAATTCCTGCTTATTAGATTATCATTGATCATATTACGAGAGAAAATACAGGATAACTAGTTACCATATTGCTGTTTCAGAAATGAATTTTAAGAAAAAATCGCAAAGCTAAAATCACAGAGAAGTGTCAGAGATCTCACACCGGAGTTCGATTAACGATCGCAGCGCTCCTAACGTAGGCAACAGAACTAGATATTTTAAATCCCGTTCGCCATACAGAAAGATAAGCAACCGATATTTAGCCAAGTTGGGTTTTCGAAGAATTCTTATTGTTTAGTGTAATGATATTCCGGATTCTTTATTTTGTTCTGATTTATATTTTATAATTTTAGCAAATACATTATTCAGAAATCAATAGTAGAAAATACAATTTTGTATATGAGACTACTAAACTCCTATTAATATTTTATATAATTAATTGTAATATTATATTATATCTTTCAGAATATTTTAAATTTTCAATAAATTAGTTTTTAATTAAAAAAATTTTTATTCAAAGTATAAAAATTGTTAGATTGAAATTTCTAAACAGAAAATTCATTTATGAAGTTATTTTTCCAAATTTTTTTCAAACTTAAACAGCAACTTAAATACCTTTATTAGGTTTTGCAGATGATACTATAATAAATGCCAAATACACAGAATAATGTCACATTATTTTATTGAATAATCATGATAAATTACAAAACAATTTTCTTTCTCTATTACGTAAACACTTAACTCAGGGAGAGAAAAATGTTATTTCAGAATCACATCGTTTAGGCTGCAAAATCTCTACTAATAAAAAAGAAGAATGAATGTGTATGTAGGTGTTGCCGCTCTACAGGGCAGACCACTGGACCTAAAGCTACGAAATTTAACACAAATATACTTTGGAGAGCAGAAATGTGCATCTCGGAGTCCTTTTTGTTTGAAATTTTAATTAAAAATTTAATTAATTAAAATTAAGAGATTCAATTGAAATTATATTCCCTGCGAACCAGATGGTCGCCGAAGGCGGCTAAATAAAAATATATCGAAATAAATTATCTATTTTAAATTATAACAATAGACAGAAAATTATTTAAAAATACACTGCCTAACTTATTGTTCACGTCATCGACATGACAACAGGAACTGGTTTCGTTTCCATCCGCCTCAGAATGACGTATTTCGTTAGTTTCGACGCCAAAATCTGATGGCGCCGCAGTCTAGAGGAATGCAATGTTAAATGAGCTGCCAGTGAAACCTCCATGGCTGAAAGCTTCCAATTACATCTTCGAGAGAAATCAAGATAAGTTCACAATTTGTAACCAGCACAGAGAAGGAGATACAGAGGTCTCACTCCTATAGACACTAATGGCAACTTTTTTCACATTGGGTTTCACTTAGACAGTACGCCACCAATGTGAGACAGGAGGACCTAATCGGACTACGTCACTGTGACGCGAGCGTTTTCCTATCGTCATGACAATGATGTAAACAATTATTTCAATCCCTATCGTCATGACAACGATGTAAATAGTTAATTCAATTCCTGTATTCCATTATTTTTATTGAATTTTTAACGTTTTTCGACGATTATTAAATTTAAGAATAGCTGATTTCTTTTGATGCATTGTTAATTTTATAGCCTAAGTAATATAATTCTGAAATAACGTTTTTCTCATTAATTTGGCTCTCTCTTTGTAGAGTACCAATAATTTAAAACATATGGATATATAATTTAAGAATTATTAAGTTTATTTCAAATAAAATTATATTTATTCTTTTTCAAGAAAAACAGAAAATAATTAGCCTCTTTCTAGAGTACCAATAATTTAAAACATGTGGATATGTAATTTAAGAAGTATAAAGTATTTTTCAAATAAATAAATTATATTTATTCTTTTTTTAAAAAAAGTTCTTTCGAATCATAAAATTTTTTAAACTCCCCAGGAGATTCTTTTTAGTTGATTAAGTTAATAATATACTATCTTTTTCAGATTATAATTATTTTTCATAACTTCACATTCATTCTTATTATAGATAAAAAAAATTTATTGAACGTAATTTTAATACAGAAAAATCATCTGCAAAGTTAATTTTTATCAATTTTTGCAACCCCCAGGAAAAAAGAAAATAGTATTATTTAGCTTTGCACCAAGATGTTATAATAAATGTCAAAAACTCAAAATAATATCAAACTATTTTACTGAGCAAACATAATAAGTTTCAAAATATTACAAATTAATAATATTTCTAATAAACCCCAAATGCTGAGCATAATGGAAAAAAATTGGGTTTCAAAACATTGTTCCTCATTTTTACTTTATATTTCATCATCATATGGGCGAAAGAAGAAATAAAAAACACTTTGCTTTCTCTTTGTGCTCTATGTGACTATCTAAAAAAGTCTATAAACATTTTATCAAATTGGAACAAAATCCAGCATTTCTGGAAACATTATAAGCATATCTGAAGTAAATAAACAAATTTTCAGGAAAAACAATAATAAAATATATCAACACTAATATTTTTAAGTATTTCAGGACTGTAAATTTCATTATTTATAATTAATAAAATCAGTGAAACACATAATTAACACACCTGAAATAAAAAATGGTGAAAATGACTACTTTTGTATGAATGAATGAAACAACTGACAGGAAATTTAAAGTAGTATTAATCTTAAATCTGTACGACTTTTTTTAATATACACAATGCTAATTTAAATACTTAGAAATACTTTATTCAACAAAATCAAGTTTCAAGATATTTAATAATAAAATACATCAGCAATCATTTTTAATTAACTCAAACCACAGAGCTTATAATACATAATAATTCTTTTTTCTCAAAGGAACTGAAGTTGGCTAAAGAATATGTATCATAAATTTGGCATTTTTAAAAAATTGTAGCCTTTTAAAGAAAATAAAAAAACAAGAGAATTTTTTAAATAAAATATTGTTATCATAAAGAGTGTAAAGATAATTTAGAGACTGACTCATTGTAAGATACACAGAAAATTTAAAAATTTATTTCATCAAATTAACTAGAAAATTGCTGCAGTATCAAAGCATGTATACAAGCTATGATCAACAGGATCATATGATGCAAGGTGAGTTCCTATAAACAAATTATTTTACATATTTTTAGACAAATTTCTACGAAATTGTGGTGAATTTTATATGACCAGCCATCCTGAAGACAAAACAGCTACAACATTGACAGACTGCATGAGAAAAAAAAATTCTAGTAGATTCCATTTATATAACACAAACTCACACCAATTTATTTTTATTAAAGACTCCACGTCATTATAATACATGAATATTAGGAATAAAATATTCACCTTCAGCCAGTAACAATTAATTTTCTTATATGAAGCTGCGTTAAATAAAACAGATAAAAATATTTTGATAACTTTTACTAAACTAGTATTAGTTAATAGGCTTATTAAATAAATTTCCTACATTTTATTTACACAAATAAGAATGAATATTTTAACTTGCCTCTGGAAAATGTATTTTAAAAATAAATACTAATAAAAATAAGAATCTTCTTAAAAGGGAATTGAAATCTGCATAAGGATGCTATACTAAGATACTAGTAGCAGTATGAAATAATAATAAATAAGTGTAAACATTAAACAAACTAGAGATATTTAAGGCTTGCCTCGTAGAATTTTAAAAATGCCTTTTCCTAAGAGATGGCGCTGATGTTTACTAGGTTGTGACGTCATTGTTTTCATCAGATATACAACCTTCTTGCCAAACAGGAAATAAATGGTACTTTCTGGCACTTCGGAAGAAAGGAAGGGTTCCCTACCCTCATATTCTTATATTACAAAAGAGAGGGTCCTGCATTTTGCCCTTGGCTATAAAGAAGGAGGATCGGACAAAAGTGTTCCCCGTTCTGTCAGAAAATTCTATAAAATATATTACTTTTAGCTAGTTTTAGAAACTTAGTGAAAATAAACGCATATACTTTGATGATTGCATTTTTTTCCAAACTAAGCTTATAACGGAGTTAATTCCAAATGTGTACCTGAAAATTTGAATAATGGATGTTTCGATGACAGTAATTATGCTTCTAAAATAATAGCAAACTGAATTCAAATTAAAATCAATAATATTAGTTAGCTTTCCTAGTTCAGAATTTTGCGTTAGGTGAAATAGTTCATTTAAAAGTAATAACAAACATTCTATAAAAAACCCCACTTTTCTGCAATGAAATTCCTAAAACGCTGAATAATTGGTACACACTTAAATAAATCAAACTTTAAATGTCAGATTTTCTTACGGGAGGGCAGGAGGAATACTTACGTAACAAAAATATATTATTGTATTCCACACATCTCTAAAGTTATGGCAGGTAATATTTAGCTTAATATAAATAAAAGTTGGGATGTAAGAATTTTCAAGATCTAATTTTTTAGATATAAAATTTAATAATTATTTCAATCTTTGTTACTTTCTCTAAAAAAGAGTGCCAGCAGTGGCTTGGTGTTAAGGGGTCGGCTTCGGGGATGGATGGTTCCAGATTCGAAACCATCGAAAACTGCTGTGCAATCTGGCGTCGAGAGTCAAAAATCCTATCATTGATGTGGTGTGGAAGTTTGAAGATGGAGGTATCGACTAAGGTGCCGTCCTCGTCATGTGACCGCGGTTCAGAAGCATCCCGAAATAGCCCTCGCGTTGTTTCAAAACGGAGCGTATTTATATAACTAAACTAATTATACTATTGATACATTTAGACTCAATCAGAATTGCTGGATAAACGATGTGTTCCAAAGTTGTATTATGGACTATGGGACTGGGCGATGTTAAAGTTTTAGCATCGCGATATTTCGATACATCGATGTTTCGCCCTTACTATTGCCTAATTCTGCATTCTTACACTTTTGAGTGGTTGATAAAGGCATTTATATGCTTATAATAAATTCAATACTTAGTTACCTAACAAATAAAGTATCAAAAAATACTATAAATTTGTCTAGTTATCAACAAGAAATCGTATATTAAAAACAACGAATACGATCTTCTCTTCAACCAAAGAAATGATGAACGGCAGGATTGATAATTATACCCTTGTACTTAAAACAGCATCAGAGAATTTACACGATTAGAAGAAAGCACGAGGCCACACGAAGTAATGCACGTTTCGATGACTGAGAGATTCTACAACATACAAAACATTTCGCTTCCTCAATTCTCGAGATGAGTTATTTTCATTCGCGGTCACATCGGGATTCTTCGTGTCAGCACAGCGATCCGCACTTCGCAACATACGTCTCTGCTTGATGAGTCATGATGGAAGAAACATGGGGAAAGATACGCCACGGTAATCACTGATGATCGGGGAAGTACTTCGCGCTTGCGGTCATCGATGAGCGATCGCGGCGCGTGTGGTCTGATGTCTACGATGCATCAGGAAACATCGCGAGTAAATCGGAATTTCGGATGCTTCGAAAAAAACGACAATATAAACATCGGAACGGCGATGATTGAGTAACATCGATATTTTCCGATGCATCGAAAATCGGCACAATCCTAATGAACTATCTTGCATTCATCTCCTAACGGAATCAGATGACCAGGGCGATATATGAACTTTCATTCCTATTTCAGATTTACTAATCATATTAGCTGTAAAGATAAAATGACATCAGAGGCCGATGACAATTAGTTAG
>BGPR01025789.1:0-22071 GCA_013235015.1 Araneus ventricosus
TAAGACAATTCACCAATTTAGAGAATAATATGTACTAGTATGTACTTACGTTTATTTTACTTGAAAAATTCCGTTATTTTACATTGCTTTGCATTTCGTAATATTAAATTTTCAGAAAAAGTTTTACTTTTTAAGAGTGAGTGGTTCCAGAAACAGGCACGTGTGAGCGAATTGGTTGCACAGAAATTATCAACTTTCTTCAAAAATGACAAAAATCGAAAAGATAAACCTCTGAAAAAATTCGTTACAAGGAGACAACCACTTCGTTATATGGAGAATATTTTGAATGTTATTTAACATTCCGAATAAAAATTTCGTTATAGGGAGAAATTCGTTGTAGAGAGACTTTGTTGTAGGGAGACTCTACTGTAGTTCAATAAGAGGTGAAGCATCTGGGCTACTTACGCAAATACAACAATTCAAATTTCTTTGTTCTGTCGCGATATGGTATGAGGTATTAAACCATGTCAATCACATTAGTAAATGTAGGGAGAAAATTACGATATGGCATTGGAAATAAAATTTTGGGGAAGTTCCAATCTTTTAAGGAATTTGAGATCGGGCAATCACTTTAATGCATCCTTGTCGATGCTGGCGAAATGGCATCCGAAATAGATGCAGATAAAAATTTTGAATCAATGCCTAGACATCGAGTTCGTTGACGAAAAAGAAAATTTGATTATGAATATCAGGATGAGCCTATATTCAAAGCACAGGAAAAATACAAAACTGTATTTTTTTTACCACCTGGTTGGCACTGCAATCAATTCTTTAGAACAAGGATTTTCTCAGCTGCAACATCACAACAGTTACTTTTATTTCTATATCATAGATATGAACTAAAAGATCTTGGTTCTTCTGTAATTTTGGCCAATTGCAAAGATTTGGAAACCATTTTAACAGATAGAGAATCAACGGATATAAACAGCCTGGAACTTTGTGATGAAATATCAGTGGCGTGCTCTCTATTGGAAAAAGATTACCGCCGTTGGAAGTTTTGAAATTGATAAAAATAAATTTTGCTTCAAACTTGAGCAATGCTCTATGAATTTTACTAACTCTTCCAATAAGTATTGCATCCGGGGAATAGTTTTTCCAAACTAAAAATAATCAAGAACTATTTACCAACAACAACATCTCAAACAAGATTGCCAGACCTCGCTATATTAGGAATTGAGTATGAACTGAGTAACAGTTTAGATGTTTCTGAATAATTAATTCTCTGAATTCTGAGAATTTTCTGAACTAAAAGTTCGTAAAAAAAATAAAATCGTCTGAATTATACTCCTGTCAACTGTTTTTTTTTAATGAAGTATTTTAAGTGAAAATTTATTATTTGTGACAATTACCGAGTTACACTCTTGTGCTTCCGACGTTCGCTAAAAAATGTAAAAAAGACCATATAACTTTTTTTTTAGAATGCTTTCTCTGAAGTTTCATAGGGGCGCATGCATGGAGCGGTTCAAAGGTTCTAAATCCGACCTTGGCGTTAAAGGGAAAACAAGTCATTGCATGAGGATGTCAGTGACCTTGGTGCGACCTAAACAATAGACTACTGCTCAGATTATAAATTATATTTTGTAATATTAATTATATGGAGTATAATTTTGTAATATTTTATGCAATAGACGTAGGTTTTGCTATTAAAATGCGTTCTTTTAATGAATTATTTCTAATCCGGCACTTTCGGCTTTTTGACAGTCCTCTGATCTGGTATCTGCCGATTACTGAAGAGTTTTCTGCATTTCAAGGATTTAATTATTCCACTACGAGAGAATCACCGATTCAAAATATTCTAATGCCTTCCAACATGTGTTTATATCTTTTTCATTCACGCATTTATAGTTAAATTCTCCAGCGAGTGAATGTAATGTTCTCTTTTGTAATGCTTAAAAAAAACTTGCCAAATAATTACAATATGGATATTCAAGTCGAATGAAGGTTCCATCACCGGCAGTATAATTTTGTAATATTTTGTGCAATATATCTAAGTTTTGCTATCAAAATGCGTTTTTTAATGAACCATCACTAATCTAGAAGTCCTCTGCTCTGATATTTGCCGGATTATTGAGAGTTTACTATATTTCAAAGTTTCGATTACATGCTTTGTTTTCTCACTGCGACAGAATCACTCAATTCAAAATATTTTAATGCGTTTATATCCTTTTCATTCACGGATTTATAGTGGAATTCTCTAGCAAGTTAATTTAATTTTCTTCCTTTGCAATCCAAACAAAAACTTTCCAAAAAATCATTACACAGATTTTCAAGTCGGATACAGGTCCCATCACCCAAATAAACGAGTCGGCTAAGCATTCTTCATAAATCATTCTGTCAAAAAGGCGATGTGTTTCAGAAGATCAACTGGATTTTCCTTTACAATATCTTTTATATTACTGCTATGGGAAAATAAGCAAGCATTTCAGAATCTAATAAAAGCATGGAATTTTCCCTTTGCATTATCATTTTAAAGATTTTAAAGTGCTCTCTCCGTAGAGTAATAAAAATAAATATGTCTAGGAATGATGCAGCATGTTTAGCAAAGAATCATTATACTTCATTTCAATAAAAGACAGTTAAGCATTTGAGGTGTGTCCCTCGAGTGGGATGATTATGGAATTTTCATCTGCAGGTCAAACTGCATAATTTCTAGGAAAAAATAAATAAAAGCCAGAAAAAAATTATAGTATTCAGAAGGGCAAACTTCAAAATGAGATAAATGTTGATGTAGAAGCTACAGTTAAAACAAAAAATTGAATATCTTTCAGAGGATTTAAAGATTTAAAAAAAAAGACATTCGAATTAAGCTTGACTTTCTTTATTCCGAACTGATGATTTTGGTTTCCAAATTAGATTATAATGGACAAATTTTCCGAAAGTCTGAATGATAAGTATAATGAAATTTATTTAAAACTCGGATATTCAAAACTTCCAGAAACACACTTCTTATTTACATACCATTTGTGAAACTCACAACAGGAAACGGCTTTTAAACAGATGAAAAATAGCATTCCTAATTCGTTAGCTTCCTAAAGAAATTCCGGGATCTTTTCGTACGAAAAATATTTATTTAAGTGAAATATGCAGCAGCTTGTATGTTATTGATCTCGAATAATTGCTGTCGGAACTCTGTATGAAGCTAGGTCTAATAATAGTTATTCGGCATCGTTCTTAGTCAATTAAATGAAGCAGCCAATATAATAAAAGGCAACAAACAACCACTACTGATTTTTTAGGAAAGTAAATAAAACTGAATTTCAATAACATATTAAATAAAAGCATAAGACTGTGGTAGGAAAACCAGATGACAAACAGAGGAAGAATTTTAAATCTAAAAAAATTTATGAAAAGATGGAACATTTTTCAAAAACTTCAGTCTTTTCAAAGTAAAGTTTGGATGTAATTTAGCAACAATTGAAAAATTGCATATACAAATACTTCCCATTTCAAATATGCGGCAGCTTCGAAATCAATATATCTTCAGAAAAGATGCAATGTGTGAAGTTAGAAAAAGAGTAGACCAGAAAATGCAAATTAAAGAAATAAGATCTGTAAATTGAATGAGAGAAACAGAAAATAGAATTATAGGGTAGTACAACATTTAAATACACTCCTCGCTAATATAATCCTGTTATTTAAGGAAAATAGGAAAATTCCATGCTTTTTCATATTAATGATACAGGATTTCACATCGTAAAATTACTTTGCAGTATTCTTAGATTTACTGCAATACGTGTCCAGTATTTTCAAATTTCAGTTCCTGTTTGATTCAAACTTATGAAAGGAAATCTTGTAGTACTTCAAAGTACTCCATTAGTAAGTTCCAGGTAAAAATCAACCAAATAAAAACCAAACCATTAGTTAAATATCATAACCAGATTTCAATCATTCACTGAAAAGTAGTAGAAGTAAATAAAAATTATTTGGATACATCGAGTCGTTTCATCGAATTTTGCAATTTCCAAATCCATAAATTTGTGAGTAGGATTCAAGGCACTGAAATATGAATTGAAGTAAGGAAAAGGATTTATTTACAAATATATATTTACAATCTCAACTGCCTGTCAACAACGTTGAATTACGTCTGTATCAAAGTTTCTTCTGCCGTTCCAGGCAACACTCACAAAGTTAAGATCATGGCGTATGGCGTTGCCATTACTTCCTAAGAAATTCAACGGATCTTATTTCTCCATAGAAGCATTATGGGTTATAACAGCTACTCTCTATATTCGTACAGATGTACATTTACTAAAACCTAATTTGTATCCTGCAGCATTTGTTTTTTTGGGAAGCATACTGAATATGCAAAAATGTTAAGGTTTTTTAATTCGTTTTAAACGATATTTCTCAGCTTTTAGAAAGCATAACCAGCTTATTAAATTTAAGTTCACTTTGTTGCACAAAGTCCGTAATTGTTACGTTACGGATATAGTAGTTTTTTATGTGTAGAAAAAGTAAAGATTTAGTTTGGTTGTCATATGTTAATGACAGTGAAAGGTCACTATATGAAACTGCAACAGACGTCAGAAAATGGTCAATTCCAAATCATTTCGAGATCTGTCACAAATGCGATTTTGGTAAGTCTTTACAAAGCCACGCTGCGACAGCATGATTATTGTAGGAGGAATAGTGAAAAACAGTACTACAATGATTATCTTTGATCAAAAAACATTCTACACAATCGCGTTCCATAATTTCTCGTAAAGTCACTATATGACACTATAAGAGTCCTCACGAAATAGATATTTCGTGACATGCCACAAATGTGATTTTGGTAAAGCTTTGCAAAGTCATAGTGCAATTGCATTATGATGATGATTGTAGCATCGACACTTAAAAAGGTCTATAATAATTATTATTATGAACCAGGAGACATTTTACAAAATTGCATTCCAAATGTCATCGCAAAGTCGTCGTATAACACTGTAACAGCCCTCACGAAATAAACATTTCGAGACCTGCCACAAATGTGACATTCGTAAAGCTCTACTAAGACCCAATGCGTATGATAATGATTATTGTGGCATAGACAGTTAAAAACAGCTACAATAATTACCATTAGGAACCAGGAAACATTCTACAAAATTGTGTCATGGATAGTTAAAAACTATTGGAAAACATTCCTCAAAATTGCAATCCAAAATAATTATTCGATTTTCTGTAATTTAAACCTCCTCTCCTCTTAACTTCGACAGTGCGCTAAAAACTAGTCCACTCCGTCTGCGGTTTAATCGCTTAAGGACATATCCCGAGTTAATTCGTTCAGACAGTTCAAAATAATTCGGTCCTTAAGCGGTTAATACGAATACAGTAATTGTACTTGAAAGACATTGGCATTTTCAGTGACATTTAAACTTATTTTTACTTCTGTTCTACTGGTTTTCAACAAGAATTATATTGCTTTAGATCTTAGACTTCATACTCAGTATAAATCTGGTTTCGGCGTTCACATCCTAGGAAAGGAATCTTGCACGAGGAAAAGCCACATCAGCTTCATGATTATTAACAAAATAACAAACATAATGATGATTTAAAGCCAGTATTAAGATTTCACGTTATATTTAAAAAGAATTCTCCTGCCGGATAATGATAAATGAAAGAAAGTGTCTCCAGAGACAGAACGCAGAAACGAGACTTTTTTCCCAAGAATCGCTCAGCAACACGACTCGCGTGATAAAAGCAGCTTACGCCACTTAAAGGAACCGAGTCCTCTCCTTATCAGTGGCGAGCGAGTTGTTTGAAGCACAGGCCCTCATTAGTCCCCCATAAATTACGAAAAAAAGGTTCGAAGCTTATCTGTCGAGCGTTTTGTTTCCCGATGACTAAATCAGCGGCAGCAACAGGTGGCTCAGTCAGTTTAATACGGCCTCAAATGGTATGTGCATGCGCAAGGCTTCTCATGCCTTATCGGTGACAAGGTGCGGCCCATTAATTCAGTCTAGGAATCCAACAATTAGCATAAAATTGTTTCATCAAAACGAAAAGCTCTTCTCGCTTTGTTTGCTGGGCAGAAAATGTTTTTGCCCCTTTCCTTGGAGGAGTGATTAGAACACTTCCAGACGATTCCGGAATAATAAGAATCAACTACAAATATCTAGCCCATCTTTTTCTCTTTTTTTAGTTCTTAGTGCCGCACCTCAGCTCTGCGATTGCACGCAAAAAACTTTTATTAATAACATTGTGTAACCCGCACGCTTTTTCTACATTTATTTTCTTGCATGAATATGCATGCTCTTCATTTTTTTTAGATACGTACACATACATGCAACTCCAAATGGCCTTCTCTTTCTAAAACTTACATTTTCCAAGAAAACTGAATTACGAATCATTAGCAAAGATTTATTCTAAATTTTAAATTTATAAACACAATGATTTGCTACACAAACCAGCGGGAGGGTTCTCCCCTCGACTTTCTCGCATATTTATACAATACTCAGCGTTTTGTGTTTAGCTTCGTATATAGTAAAAAGAATGGAATATGCATTTTAAAAGTTTTCTTGTTGGCCGACTGGATTCAAAATTTGATATAGATCTATAATTTTAGCGTCAAGACCACATGCTAAATCGTCGCTTAACAATAACACCACCTGTCTCATTTTTTTAGATTTAAAAGAGGAAGAAGAAAACTGAATTTTTCGCAACAAATAACGAATATTTTTGAATTTTTTTAACATCATACATGAATATGAGATCGCATGTTTCAAACAGATACAAAAAAAATCAGAAATATTCGTTATCGGTTGCGAAAAATTCAATTTCTTCTTCCTCTTTGAAATTTCAAAAAATTGAGGTAAGTGGTGTTGCTTGTTAAGAGACGAAATATAATTTATCTTGCTGGATGGTTTTTTGAGTTATCGCGTTCACATACTTATGGAGAGACAAACAATATATACCCGATGACAAATTTAGACCAAATTTAAACACAAATCTATGGTGTTCAAAATCTTTGGTGTACAAAATCTATGGTGTACAAAATCTATGGTGTACAAAATCTATGGTGTACAAAATCTTTGGTGTAAAAATCTTACACTAAATCTCCTCCGTCTAGCTTAGAAGTGTATTGAAGTGAACGGCTCATGCATTTTCGGTGTCTTCCTCTCCGTCCAGCTTAGAAGTGTATTGAAGTGAACGGCTCATGCATTTTCGGTGTCTTCCTGCCGAAGGATTCTGTCCAAAATTTGATACATAGGTTCAGTTCTAGTAATAAAACCTAATGCTAAATTTCATATGTCCCAAACTTTTAAACCTCGTTTACCCCTTGATAAGTCTTTTTATTTTTGCGTACCCCTTGATAAGTCTTTTTATTTTTGCGTACTCCTTGAGAAGTCTTTTTATTTTTGCGTACTCCTTGATAAGTCTTTTTATTTTTGCGTACCCCTTGATAAGTCTTTTTATTTTCGCGTAACCCCTACTGCCATATCCCACCTTTCAACCATCCGTCTATAAGAAAAAGTTTTTATCAATACTGTTAAGGACCTAGGTGAGCTTCAGAGTCAAATGACTGGAAGTTATAACATTTGCAGGCCTTATTTTTGATTTTACGTTTTCATTCCATTGTTACAATAGTATTATTTCAACATCAAAACAGATGAAATCTGTATTGTAATAATTTCGCATTAACTTAAAAGGATAGCTAAAAATTGCACTTCATTTTGCTTTCTTTTTTTCTCATTTTGAGGGTAGGTTTAGGACTTCCACAACTTTCACTTTTACTTTTTACACGGACTTGGGGAAACAAAATTCTGTGACATTTTTAATCCCTTATGTTTTCTTGTGTCCGCCATTACCGACTTCGAGTTCGCGTATCCCCAGTTGGTCGGATTAGTAAGACTCTACTGTAATACAATATCGCAGAGATCTTTCTGCTACTGAGGAATTTCACGAATAATAAAAGAACTAATTTCTGAAAAGAACTAATTTTTTTACTACAGCAGGGATCTCCTAATGTATCACTTTGCTTTTTATGTCTCTTCTGGCTATTGAAATAATCCAAGGTATCTTTAATTTATTTCAACGCTAAACATGTTTTATGATCATAATTCGGTCCAAAGTCATAACTTGTGAACAAAACCACATAATGCGTGAAAAGAGATACGCGTAGAAATTCAATAATTTACCACACACGGCAGTTCGAAACTCTGTTGTAAAACAGAAGGTTGATTTTAGACCTAAAAGGGAGGAATAACATGCCTCAGTTTTATGTAAAATCTCCATTTTTATGACAAGAGGCATCTCTAAAGAGAGGATATAATTTTTGAACGAAAATAGAGTGAGTGAAAAGCACTATTAAGTCGAAATGATCATTCCGAAACATTCCAATCGTTAGAAACAACATAACACATTTTGTGAGGAATGGAAATAAGAGAATTTCTTTTAATGTAAGGGATACAGCAGAATTTAAAACACGATTTTGTAAAATAAATACAGACGAAAATTTTAAAATTCCACAAACAACCTCAAGAGGCCTGGATGAAAAACTAAAGAGCAAATTCCGATGGCGGTCACATGTAACAAATTAAAAATCTCACCAAGCTGCCAGAGTGGGAAGCCAAACATTGGATAATGATTATGGAGACAATAAGATATTTAAAATAAAGCAACTTGTTTGATGAAAAAAAGGAGAGATTCCAAAATTATTTCTTCTTTTATATGTAGAAACCAGGTTAATTTTCATTAGAAAAAGAAAACAAGTAAGTAAACTTACTCCAGAAAAGGCAAACTGTTGAAATTTTCTGTTTAAATTTTCATCTTTAACATATATACTACAAATTTTTTAAATACCTGAAGCGTTTAAACTAACAGTTTTCACCTTTTTGATTATGTCGTGAATCGGAAAATGGCAAATTTAAAATACCTGAAGTGTTTAAAACTAACAATTTTCATTATTTTACCTGTGTTATCAATCGAAGAACGTCGAATTTAAAATACCTGAAGCGTTTAAACTAACAATTTTCGTTATTTTGCTTTGTGTTTTAAATCAATAAACGTAGTCAAAAGTCCCAGTTTAAAATGTTACGATATCCAACGACCAGTATGTGGCAAAAGAGGGGTTCACACTATTTAAAAAAGATATAAAATTAAACAATAAAGCAAAGCTACAAGCAATACGTCTTAAAAGCAAATCAGAACTATGCCTTTTTACACCTGCTATGTCCATGCAGTCTGCAAAGCGGTCAAACTGGAACATGTGCCATAGGGCTGTGCGCTATGTAAATGTGTGGATCGCAAAGCACTTGTTTTTTTAATAAGAATAAAACAAATGCAGTGTTCAGTGTCGTAGAAAGAAGGCGTCACAGTTCGTGTTTTGTTTTCGCTGATTACTATAAGTATTCAATAGCAAATTTTAAGAAAAAGGGAATTGTTTGACTTTCAGATTACAATTTAGAAATTCATTTCAAATAGATCAATGTCAGTTTCATTATCGGTTGACACCCCGAAATGATAAAACATGATTAACATTGCTTTAAGCTATTTCAATACCTCCTTGTTTATTCGGGTTGATCGAGGTAATCCTTCGTAATTGAAAATTGCCTTTCCGTCAAATTTAGTAGCAAATGCTTTTTCTCTTCTTTTTAATAAATTAGTGATCTGATCTTCAAACAAATATATTTTTCCAGATATTTTTTAATGAGAAATGAATCTCACTTAAATTTGTATGAAGCAAGAATTATAATTGTCCACAAAAAGTTCGAAAAAAATTGTTCTCCGTTGATAAGTTTTCGTTTTCTTTGAAATTGAATGCAATGTTTTTTAAATTGTAGTTAGAACAGTATTGGGATAGAGGAAATTTTCAAAGTCTTTCGTTTTTTTTCTCGGATTCTTCAGCATTTTTGAGTAATAGTACTTAAGAATGCAACCTTTATTTAAAGTATTTTATAAAAATCACTGAGTGGCTACTTCAAAATTAAATTTCTTTTCATTTATCATTATAAGAACTTGGTTTTTTATTGTATCTATTTTGCAACTTGGGAAGCGTGAGAAGAGAATTTTAGATTTTTTTTTAGAAAGTCTGATTCAGTAATCATCTATCTAAGTGGATGCTAAAAATTAATTATGTTTTTTGTAATCTTTGGTACTTTTACTTGAAATTTCAAATCCCTCTATCGCGCTTGCTGATTCTTCGTTTATGAAGTTCTGGTTCGAAAAAGCTTTTAAATTAAGTTTCTATAGCGAGCTGCGGTGTTATCGTCAAAGATATATGCTCTCAAATACCACACTTGAATCCACAATATACCGTTACTTCTAGATTATATAATAGTCTATGGACGAGTTTTTTGGTTTGCTTACTTACATTAAAAATCTTGACTTTATCCGCTGGGCTTTTGGACTTCCGCTTTGAAGATTCCATTGACTTAGCATTACACCGGAATTATGTAGTCCCAGCACTTAAATGTAAATAAACAAAGCAGAAAACTCGTCCATAGAACAGCCAGCAAAGGTATTATAAGCAAGAATATCCCAGTTTTGGTTATTACTTAACCTGTTCAAATGGAAATGAGATTCAATTCTCTTGACACTTCTCACAACGTAGAGAGCTGAATTACTGGTTATTATGGAGTTATTTCGAAGATAAGTGCCTCCAAATCCCACATTATATCGTTACTTCTGGATTATGTAGTGGGCTGTTTAGCAGTCAACGCAGGTTTTCTAAGCCCCAATATCTACAGTTTTGTTCATTGACCAACCCGTACAAATGGAAATGAGCTCTCAACGTTTGACTGTGTTGACGTTTCTGACCACTTTTCATAAATGTATCATTAGCACACACAAGATACTCTCCAACCAGAAAGGTATGATGAATACAAAACTGCAACGTGTGGATAGTCGATGGATACCCGCCATAGATTCTTCTATTAACCTCGGGCTAAACATTCCAAAAGCACTTATTTCCCTTGAACCAATCAATAGATATCAACGTTTCAAAAAATAATTAAGACAAGTGAAAGCTTAATTCCTTTTTCCTTAAAATATCCCTATTATTTCGTATGAAAGAACAAAAAAAAAATATAAACTCTAGTTTATATTTTTTTATTCTTATAGTTTAAATTTAGTTATATTTACGTCCCGTTTTTAAGCTACACAAGGGTTATTTTGGGAAGGATTGTAATTTTTAACCGTGGTCAAATGACGAGAACGACACTTGACCCAGCAACTCCCTCTCCAAGAGTCTACGTCATTGGGTGGGAGTTTGGCCTCGATATCAGATTTGACGAGTATCAGGCCCACACGCAATGCTGGTTTTTGTTGAAATAGGGAAGCCTCCAGTCCAGAAGCCGAGACTTCACCACCAGGCCACTGTCTCTAATATAAATCATAAAGATATTTAAATTCAGTAATTGGTGATGCCAAACTAAGAAAAGGGTAATACAAACGACATAATTTTGAAAAGAGAAAGTCATATTAAAACCTAAAACTCTTTGAAATATTAATCGCGGTGGTAGGATCCCAGCTTCAGGATCAGAGGGTTCTAGATTCAAAATTCGATTCCACCAAAGAACAGTCGTGTAAGCAGGCCTGGTGTATGTTAAATCTGCTGAGGTCGAATGTTCTCCTGCTGACATGGCTGGAAACTTAGAGAGGGGTTCATTGTCAGGTAATCTCCTCGACATCTGACCGCGGTTCAAAATTAGGAGGTCCATCCCAAAATAGTCCACTTGGTACTTTAAAACGGGACTTAAAATAACTAAACTAAAAATTTGAAATATAGATTGTTAAGAATTGAAATTACTATACAAAACTGTTAGACATTTAGACTACTTCGAAGAAACACAAAGTTTATTTAAGAGATAAGACCAAGTAATGCGATTCTACGTTTATAAAAAAAAATGCTTCTACGGTAAAAGAGTAAGAAAAGAGTTAATAAATTTCTGCTCAAGGTAGACGATACCTTCAAGTCTTATCCTTTCTATCTGTGTGCAAAATGGAGGGGAAAAACTCTATTTGACTAAAAGAGGAATTTATTCAAATAGAATTTGAGATCCAACTTTGCTGACTTTATATTTTGCGTTATCATCCGGTTCATTGTTAGGAAAGCTTCTCACATCACTTTTAATTCCGTTTCAATAACATCAGATTTGTTGACGAAATAGTATTAACTAGGGTTACCATACGTTCGGATTTCAGGCTCACGTCCGGATTTTCAAAATGTCCGGATTTACCTCAGCGAATGTGGCAAAAGAGAAATTTGGTTGCATTAGGGAAGATCTATTATATTCGAAAAAGCTGACGTCATTCCGCCAACGAAGATAATCTATAATTTACGCAATCGGTGCAACCTCCCTTCTACAATTCTATTGTCGATTTTCAGGAAGAGAAACGGGAGGAAGATAAAGTTATTCCTAGGGGAATGTTCAAAAGCCTTGTCGTAAAACCCCCGATGACCTTCACAGATAGTCAGTCTTGGTGTCCTGTTACGCTGCAATGACACTTCATTTACACACTTGGGAAGATCCTACTGAATATATTACCCCGTCGTGGGTGTACGGAAAATTTTGGGGGTAATACAATAGAAAAAATAGAGGCATAACTGAAGGAAGGCTCTTTACTACTAGGGCCCGGCGTTCAACAGCTTTAAAAGCAACAAATTGCTAAACCTTCCTAATTATGATGACACGCATCACAGGTACTTCAAAAGTGTTATGTCCTGTTCTGCAGACATCGTCCAGCATGAAAAAAAAAAAAAAGCTGAATATTGTGGAGGAGATTACCTAATCGGGGAGGGAGTAGACAGGCCATTAATTTGTACTTCCAATTACACGCCGATAGAAGAAAAAAGAAATATGATCTCTATTCAACTGCAATCCGTAAATGTAAAAGAATCTAATTGGACGTGGTCAAAAGCAAGAAAGGATATTTTAGGAAACTATTCTCATTTCTTTTTGGAGTAATATATTCTTCACTTGACCATTCATTCTTTCATTCTTTGTAGTGTGATTGAGCAGGAAGTCAAGAGTGACCAACATTTATTTTGACCAGTTCTTTGGGGTGAGTGCAAATTAGTACTTTAAAATTTCGTTGTTTTCCTTCCATTGATTCATATCTTAATGTAATTACTTTATTATTAACTCTGCTGAGCTTCCTTAAAATAATAACTAAATTTTTAAGCAATGCAAAAAATCTGGGGGCTCCTTTTCAATTATTTTATTTGATAGTCTGAACAAACCAGCATAAGTTTATTTCTCTTTTTGAAAATAAAAGCATAAACTTATTTCAATTAGTCGTGTTGAAGAAACGAGTATCGTGGTTTCTAAAATCTTACACACTATATACACTTAAATTCTAAACTAAATATAATCTTAATTTTTGAAAGTATTTTAATATGGTGTAATTATTTCTAAGTCGTTTACAAACTAAAATACTGTGTAGGATTTCAGTGTAACCCACGAGGCTTAAAAGATTGTCTATCCCTGGCCTAGGCCATCATTTCTGTGATTGCATGCATAATTAGTTTCAATAATAATGCCTTATAAAAATTCATCAAACAAGGAAACGCATTTCCTTATTTAAATATAAAAAAATTTAAAATACTTAAGAATAAAATACTTAAAGATCAAACTAAATATTAAAGCCAAGTAAAAAAATTGTTAAAAAGATTATTCTTTTTTTATTACTGTAATTTTGATTTAACAAGTATAAATAAAAAACTGTATTTTTTTCCACTTCAAACTCTGTGCTAGTATTATGAAAAAGGGTCGTTAGTAGACAGTTAATATAATTTTATGTTACATTTTGACACCCTAATTAATTATATATTAATAACTATTAACAAATTATATAATTAATTATAATAATTAATACTTAATTATTAGTTACTAATATATAATAAATAACATATTAATTATATATTAATAACTATCTAATTTAATAATATATCAATACCCTTGAAACCCCCCTCCGTGTCTGGATTTCAATGAAAAAATTATGGTAACCCTAGTATTAACCTTCTGACTGCGTATACAGCGATTTCTTGCTGGTTGGAAGCAAGTCTATTTTCTGCTGCATCCTGCGATCTCCACAGGATAATGTGTTCACTTGGTACTTTTATAGCGTTGGATCATATTATACTAATGAAGCTTTGCAAATAAATAACTACTCGCTTGGCTCAACGGTATTTGAACACGTTTGCAAACGTTGCATCGAAATAGCGATTTAAAAAAATTACGCAGTCCGAGGGTTAACCATGCCATAACTATAGGGTCACCTCGACTTACAACCGCATTCCGCCTATACTGACAGGTCACAAGTCAGATTTATATTTTTCAACACTATTTTCATTCAAGAGAATTATAAAAATTGTACATAAAATACAAAAATTCAATCTATGTACGTATAATTATTGTGCATAATGTGAAAAATAACGTATAGTTATTGTGCATAATTTGAAAAATAACGTATAATTATTGTGCGTAATGTGAAAAATAACGTATAATTATTGTGCACAATGTGAAAAATAACGTATAATATTGTAATATTGCATAATGTGAAAAATAACGTATAATTATTGTGTATAATGTGAAAAATAACGTATAATTATCGTGCATAATGTTAAAAATACATATTATATACTCTGTAATAATAAAATGCAACCTGAAATTGCATTTTACTTCGAAATTTACTTTTCATTATTGTAAGTGCGAATGATCGTAAGTCGCATAGGTCAAAAGTCGAGGAGCAGGTGTATTCATGTACAACTGATGCATCGCCTCGGGGACCGGAAAAGACGAAGAAAGCCCTAAAACGGTTTTATAACAGTCGTAGATAATAAGATTTTGGAAAAAATAATTTGATGATGGCTTCCGAGAAACATACTACGGCAAGTCAAAGCGAATTCAAAATTTGATCTAATTTAGATAAAAAAATTTAAAAAATGGTAATTCGCACATGTTTTCAAACCTCCATCCATCATTTTACAATTCGGATTATTAGATATCCTCTAAAATGTTTGATAAACGCCTCATTATCACCACACGACTCCATCTGGGTTAAGCAAACCTATGTAATCCAAACACGTCCGACTCGTTCGGAGATCTGTCTTAATCTTGATTAAGTTGATATGGTTTAACGTGGGAAACGAATTTCCGATTCCGAAATCAGTGGTTGGAAGATGAAGACAGAGAACGCGCCTGGGAAAATGTCAAGGACGGTTAAACGATGGAATTTCCGATCGCATACCGGCTACAAGCCATTGCATCCTTTCTTACCTGCAGGGCACAAGTGGACTGTCAATGCAGTCATCTCACATTATGTCACGACGACCAGAAAGGGGGGGAGAGGGTCAGTGAATCGACAGGTCTTCCCTTCCCCCCAAACTCTGAGACAAACTTTCCGATGGCCGTGCGATTTCCTGTTCATCTGCCAAAGGAGGGGGGTACGAATTTAATTACAGTCAATGAATTTTAATCTCGACCTGAGCACAAGGAATGACAATACACACTTGTTGCTGAGAGATTGGATGGAAAAGAAAAGGAAGCTTTGGAAAATAATAATAAAAAAGTTTGCAAACTAGAATGACAAATCAGAGGCGAAAACCACACGATTTAAACGTCTTGCAATTATAGTTAGAGATCTAGAAGGAGCAATTTACGTGTTAATAGAATCGGTGTATGGTAAACATGCTTATTATTTCTTTGCTTTTAACAAAACTGTCAATGATGTCGCAGCTGTTAGTTCTTTAACCTGAAATGGAAAGAAAAGAAACCAGAAGGAAGGAAAAAAATACTTCTTAATGAACTTTTTCAAACAGCATGATGTAGCTACAGAATACAAATTTTGCTCAATATTTTATTAAAACATAATTGATTCCATTAATGATTGGGTAACTTCGCATTAGAATAAATATCGAGATCAACTGACGATCGCAATTCATAAAAATTCTCAAAAGAACAAGGATATGGCTCTGATTTTGCAGATATTTTGCTATCAATTCATTTCCCAAAGGTCTACATCATTATGATTTTAAGTGCCCATACCACCTTCGGCCTTTTGAATCAAAGCGAGGAGTTGTACTAACTAAGTTAAAAAGACAACTCACATCTGATTTACCAATTTGTTTTAATTTCTTTATTCTTATGTTGTTGTTTTTTCCCTCAAAAATGTTATCAAAAAATATTAATGAAATTTTGTCGGTGCAGTTAAATGCTGAAACTCTCAATGCAGGAAAAAGGCACAAACGAGATTTCTTTGCAAAATTTTTAAATTTATTAACTACCGATAAATCACTAAATTTCATCCCCACTTTCTTTCGGCAGGGAAAATACGCAGTTCTAAGTTCCATTAATTGTAATATTATGAAAGTAAGGAAAATCAGCAAACGAAGAGTTAACGGAAAATAAAAGAAAAAAGTGTTTACACAGAAATTTCGCTAAACACGAATGAAAAATTTTAAACCAAGATAAATGTATACTATTTTTTCAAATAAATATCTACAAATCTGATAAAAGCATATGCTGTCACAATTTTTAATAATCCGAAATTCTTTTTAATTACACTTAAGGTTAAAATTTAACATTTAAGAGTCTTTGCTTTAAGTTGAAATCTATCCTGGTTCAGTGGCGAATTCAGGGGGGTGCTATGGGGCTGCAGCCCCCCTCTACAGGTAAACCAAAATTCTTGATTTTTTTTTTTTCAAATCACTACACCTGTTTGCTCTTAATCTCTTTAAAAGAAACACGTGGCAACATTGCTTTCTGGCTTGACAGGCTCGAAAACTTTCCCGCTTTTGTAGTGATTCCACTCGCACTTGTAGCATTAACGCGGTCGAAAATATTTTTTGTCTAGTTATGTCATTGTGTATTTATTTATTAAATTATCGAAAGTATTGTAGTGTCCTTTGTGATTCTTATTGTCAGGTGACTAAAGTTAAAGTGTTTTGACTTACATAAGCCATGAGGTCAAGACGATACAAAATTTTTGACTCCTGACCTCCTCCCGACCAAAATCTTGGATTCGCCACTGTCATGGCTGACTTAACCCTTTCAAGGATCATTTTTTTTTCTAGTAATGGTATAATAAAATAACTTTGGGGTTGAAGTTAATTTAAGAAAAGAAATTCATTTAGCTTATTGGATGACATTTTTGTTAATTAATTTTATTAATTAATAATTAATTAAAATTCAAGACACTTTGTTACGGTTTGAGATAGGAAACTGGAACGTCTAGGATTTCCTTTCATCGAAAAATTTGTTGAGAACTTTAAAATAGCCTACCTTGTTAGACCGGTTTAAAAATTGATGAATTAGGTGGGAAGTATACTTCCCACCGCCTTTGAAAGGGTTAATAAAAGAGAGACTAAATGGATTGTGGTTCCAGAATCATTGTTTTGAACGCATAGCTATTCAGATTGTCTATTGTCAAAAGTAAAATAAAAAAAGGTATCTCACATAGAAAATTCCACAAAGTCTGTATGAGATCCAAGACCGGTTTTGGTGACATTACATTTACGAATTAACATTATATAACAAGATGAACCATATCGTAACAGAGTTTCTGGGATATTTTGTGACACAGAATGCAAGCCCTATTAAAAATTCCAATCACAGCTACAATGATAGAAATAAAAAAGCAGCTGCATTTTAAAAATGCATTTAGAGAATAAGTAGAATAAATTTAAAAGTAAATCAATAAATATGTATAATTTCGGAAGTGTCTTTTATCTTGAAAATTTATGATCTGTCATCTTTGGTGCAGAAAAATTTCATTATTAAAAATCATAAAATTATTATTTTTACGACAGATAAGCAACAATAACGCGACTACTGCCGTATAAAGAAATATATAATTGATGCATACCTTTATTTTTTTTAGTGGTTTTAGTTGTCTATATCATAAATTACGTGACTGTATGACTGTCATGGATATTAATTGATGTTTTGGATTTCTGTGAACAGCTATGTTTTACTCTCAAAAGTCAGAAGAATATTAGAAACTTCCTGAACAGCATCAGAAGCCATATAAAAGACAAACAGTAGCAAATATTTTATTTTTATCTACGACAGTGACTCTATGCAGTTATGCAACACGTTTTTAAGATACACTGTTAGATTAATACGGAAGTCGTTTAATTTGTTTGCAACAATATTTTTTATTAGCATACTTATTTTTTATGTCAGTTTTTTTTTGCATTGAATAATGATGTTAATAACATAGCAATGACATGAACAAAAATGCATTTAACGTATTTTACTTCATTTTCATTGTTTCTTCTTAAATGAATATGATTTTTTTCCCTACACGATTGACAATTTAGTCACATTTACTTTTCCTGAGGGTACAGGAAGAATATAAGTGTGGGAAACGGTGAACAGTAATAAGCAGTTGTTGATAAAAAATGCTGCGTGATTCCGTCAGGAAACCTGAAACAATGGAGGTTTGATTTGTCAGGTTAACGTCCCGTTTTGACGAAACATCGTGGACTACTTAGAAATTTTTGATTTTGAAGCGCGATTGAATGACAGAACACGTAAACCAATACATCACTGTCGGATTTCAATGTACCATTTGTACTTGATTTTGAAGCGCAGTACGACGAAAAAGACAATACCTGGACTGTTTAGATCTGTGCCAGATTTAAAGTGATCCATTTGTACTTAATTTTGAACTAAGGTCGGACTACAAAGACAACAAGTAACCCAATAGATCACAGGCGGATTTACAGTGTACCATTTATACTTGATTCTGAGGCGTAGTTGGGCGACAAAGACATCATGCAAGCCAATAGATCTTTGCCAGATTAAAAGAGTACCACGCCTCCCATAAATGACGCATTTGCAGTGATTTGTAATGAAATCGAGAATCAGACCTGCAATCCTAAGATTATGAAGCAGGCATTCTGACACCGCGTAGCCACAGACCTAATGGTTAGTTTAGTTATATCAACGCCCCTTTTCGAAGCAACACGAGGTAATGAAAGCATATACTATTAGTAACAACATTTGCGATTCACTAAAGAGCCCTGAGTGAAATTGCTTTTAAATGATTTTAAGATATCTTTGCTCTTTTACCTCAACAGCGCTGATTAAGAAAATTTTAGGTGGGTTTTTCCTTTCGCCCTAACTCTAAGCTTTTAGCACTTTATTTACGTAGTTAATTTTAACTGATTATATTGTTTTTAGGTTAATCTTGGACTTATTAAAATGTTTTAGTGTTCTAAATTTTAATGAGCATTCACCCTTGGGGAATCCCAATTGTTAACCTTGTTTCTATCCTTCTTATTTTAAAATTTGATCATTTTGTTCTTATATTTTTATTGTTGTTTGACTGACGTGGACTTTGGTGGATTTTATTGTTTTCTGGACTGGTGAGAGACCATGGGGTCTTTTTTTGTGCTCTTTTTGTGGGATTCTTAATGATGCTTGACAAAATTTTTTATTGCCTCTTTCTTTTTACTGGTCCGTTGTGCTGAGCTTGTGCTTGTGTTCTGCTCATTTGGATGCATACTGGGGGCTCCTCCTTTTGAGTGTTTTGAATATTTTTAATGTTGGTTCCAGATCTGGTGATAAAAATCAAACAGAATTTAATTAATTTATGGTTCTCTCCAAGTGTAATATCGATTCAGTGGCGTATTATTTTTTTTTGCTTGTGAGTTTGTATGTGTTTTAGATTACTTTATTTATTTTGTTGTTGTCCCTTTTTTGTAATGTTTGTTTGTAACGTTCTGTGCTGTGTTTGTGATGCTTTTGTGTGTGTCATGCCATATTGATATTCTGGTATTGCTTTTGTATTTCTCCACTGGTCTGCTAAAGGCCTTACACCCTTTCGGGTAGGCCGGACTGGTGTGGGTTTTAAATTAAAAAGAATTATAGATACAATTACAAGTAGGACATGGTATCAACGACAAATATTTGGAGTACTTAAAGTAAATGTTCGCAGAAGCTATACACGCTTAGCTTGTTCTAATTCATGCAGCTGCTATAGTAAATTTTGTATTTCATTAAACCTGCGCTGTGTAGTTTATCTTTACTTCTATTTAATTCACTGACAACAGGCCCCCTATAGAAGTCACCCCAGCACTTTGTATTTACGACCCCATGTTCTATTATAAAAATGACACTTCTTTGTGTCTGTCCTACTCTTAAAGTTTGTAAACGACCTTCTGAAACACTCTGTACAGAGGAAAATAAAGGAGTATGCGTTGTGTTAAATTATTCAAATAACATTTATTTCATAATTAAATTCTATAGTATTATTTTGGCAATTAAATATTTGTTATTTTATTTTGAATAAACAGAAATTGTTTGAACAAAATGCACAGCTAGGGCTCTAATTAATCAATTTTACTGATAAGGTATCTATGAAATCGACAGATTAGACAAAACTTTTTTTGTAGACAACGAAAGTAAGTTATGCCGCTGATTACGGTAATATAATACTCCTATCTCCTTAAAAAAAAAAAACTTTTTATGATTGAAATATCTCCAACTCACTCAATCCGATTTCTGAAATAAGGAATTCAATGTCTGAACAGAACAAATTGAATTAAAATGAATCATAGTAAAATTTTCTTTCTTCTATACAATGAATTAATTTTTCTTCCAAGCAACTAGATTGGCTGATATCATATACTATATACTTTATAACAAGAAAATGCTAAACTTGGGCAACACTGGTATTAAGCAATATATGGAAAAAAGATGGGCATTCATTTTCAATATTTGTAAAGAAACTAATTTAATAAGTATCTGCTTGATTACATTGTTTTAAACAAATAAACATTTTTACTTTACTACATATTAAAACTAATAGTTCTAGATGAAACATCTGGTTGCATGTTTGAATATTTGCTGTAAAGATAGATACGGCTTTTCATCGTCAAGTTTTGACCATATTTGTTTCATAAAAAGAGAATTATAATGAAGGAAGTTGATTTTGGAGGCAACAAGATAACATGCAAGAAAAATATCAGTGCTTCTGCTTAATCAATTTTAAGGGGGAAGAGAGTGATTGATTCTTAAACTGTTTCCATTTGCGCCCCTCTTTCGGGCGGAGATTATTATTATTATTATTATTTTGTTTTCTGCTCCACTATCTTTGTCCAAAATCTCTCTCCGTAATTATAAAATAATATCTCTCGCGTTCCACGATTATGAAATAATCGAAATTAAATTAATGAACGAAAATAAATTCAGTGTACAATAGTTCTGTATTAAAATTTTATGAAAGCTCTTTATTCAAGAGAAATTCTTTAACTTTTTATCTAACAAATGCCGAAGAATCTGAAAATGAAATGACAGTTTTCAGGACCCCTAACATAATTCTAAGCAACCCCATTCGAGGTCGCGACCCAAGTATAAGCAGTTTTGCATTGCTGCAAACTTAATGACAAGTCACTTGGAGTCTATTCTCAGAAATTTTAAATTCCACAACAGTCTGTATTTAGAACTCATCAGTATCTGAAACAAACTCAGCATTCAAAATTGTTATTAGCTAAAAAAAAAAAATAGTAATAACAGCATATTAAATGCTATTAGCTAAGTGTTAGAGTTTAAATAGCAGACCGAGGAGATGCTTAAATAGCCTCCTATATGAAAAGAATTTAGATGAAATAAATCTGTCTAATAGATAAGGCGAACTTTGGCTAAGGTTGCTCCATTATATTCACTGAACAGCTGTATATATTCATCATTTCCCCCTCTTCCATTTAAATCTCACAAATGGTACATTGACTTTTGTACCTTCATTGGGCAGATGAATCTTCATTTTGCAGAAGCTATTCTCGATCTTCAGGTAACCTCTGCACCCCGCAGAAGAAAAGTGAGAAGTTCCCCCAGTGGCACGGACTATGATGGATCGCCTCATCATAACACGAAAGAGAAAAAAGAATAACGCGCGTTAAATCACGTCCTAACTGTGTTACTGCGGTTCTCTCTCTCTCTCTCTGTCTTCGTGTGCTAACTATCAATTGCCTTATTCCCAACCTGCGACTCGGACAGCGTTCGATTGAAAAGCACTTCACGAACGCATCAACCGAATGAACCGTTCCTATTATGGAGCACTGGAGCTCGGTTTTTGAAACAAAGAAAAAATGAGAAGGAGGAGTCATAGTATGGAGGCAGAATATATAAACCCTCGTCACAA
>BGPR01025790.1:0-22070 GCA_013235015.1 Araneus ventricosus
TAAATTAAGTAATTTCTTTTTGTATAAAAATATTTAATTTATTTTTTTAAAAATCAATATTTTACATTTTCTTTCGTAGCCATAACTTTAAATAAATCTAAATCGCTAGCATAACAAGGGGTAAATAGGATCCCCAAATCTACCAGTAAACACAGTAAACAACAGGGACGTCTTATCCAATGGGCTAACTGGGCCCAGGGGACCCTACAAATTTACTATATTGATTTAATTTTAGTTTTGTCCCAGAAAAAAACTTAATTTTAATTATGAAAAGGTGCTAAATTGTAAGGCGTTATTCTGAGAAATAGTTATTACTTTTTTCTTTTCTTTTTTTATTTCTTCCTTTTTCTTCTTTTTTTTATTTATTTATTTTTCTTTCATTTTTTATTTATTTATTTTTCTTTTCTTTTTATTTCTTTTTCTTTTATTTTTTTATTTATTTTCGTTTCTTTTTATTTATTTATTTTTCTTTTATTTATTTATTATTTTTTTTTGCTTCTCAATTATTTTATTAAGTAGGCATTTTATTTGGACCATAGGGATTCAAAATCCTAGTTAACGTCCTGATAGCGCTCCAAACAACGTCGTCCTAGGGCGCTCAAATTTGTTAAGACGCCCCTAGATCTTCCTCTATCTTCTCCTCCAATTCCTTCTTTTTAAACCACGCTTAAGATACAGAAAATAACATCTGCAATTTTTGGAAAATAGGGTCAAAAATACCCCACGCTTGTGCTAATGGGCTAGAAGAAAACTCAGCCATCATTTTACAACGTTCATTTGTACGATAAGAAAGTGCTGTCCTCTATTTTCGAGCAACTGAAAGATAAGATCTGCAGGCATCCGAGGTCACCCTTGCAGCTACTATTCTTATTGTTCCTCATCAGCAATCAATCTGCCCATCACGCCTGTGGTGATTGAAGAGGATAGGAATGAAGCCATCAGCCTGGTGATTACTGTTGTAATATTTTTTTTCAAAAAACAAGAGATAGCTTAATCGTTTGCTGGTACAGAAGACGTACCAACTCTTAAGAGCAGGGTGTCTTCCCTCGACTGTCGCGTTTTGCACACTGTAGTGTTGTAGAAAACCGACTATGCAGTTTGAACACCTTCTTTTTAACCGACTACCTCCAAAATTTGATTCAGATCTACAATTTTACTCGAAGTTACAAGGCATTCCTAATTTCATTTATTTATGTCTTTTCGTTTACCGAGTTACTGCGTTCACAATAACAAGAGCAGACTAACAAGGGAACCAAAAGGCGAGCCGGGCCCAGGGGGTAAGGATTGGGGTACAGCCCTCCTTTCGAATTTTGATTGTGGTGACCGATCGGGTGTGACGAAAGTTTTTCCGGTTGCCCTATGCCCCTATGTTGCGAAAATTTGTCTTCTAGCAAGTTACTACAATTTCGATTAATATAATGATAAGGTGACCAACATTTTTATAATTAAAAGGAGGACATAAATGAATGGAAGAAAAAAAATATCGGAATTAAAATAAACCTTTTATTCATTGCAGCAATAACACACAATACGCTATAATATGATAAATGCATAATAAAGACATTTATAAGACTTTATATTGTAATTATGATTACATGCCTATTAATTGTTATATAAATGGGTACTTTTCCATTAACCCTCCAGCCGTTAGGCTTTCAGATTGCTACTTTGAACGAAATTGTCAAGCTGAAAGAGAAGGTTATTCTCCAAGTTGTGAGGTTTTGAACAAAAGGATTTCAACCCCCTTTTGTGGTTATTTTTGCGCCGTAAGGGGTGGGCTATTAGACCTGCTATCGTTCGGCAGTGACAGATGACTTCTGACCTCGATTCTTTGGAAAGAACCCTTTGTTAGAATACCCTTCTTTGAGTATTCTCAGAAAAGTTGGTCAAACTGACCCTCCCCTGACCACAGACACTCCCTCTCATTATGTCGCCGCGTGACACCTGAGGGGGGGGGGGGGAGAAAAACTTGTAGAAGGAAAATCTCGGGTCTGACACTTATATGCAACTTTTCTTTCCCGAGACGGTCTCGGGTCTGACACTTATATGCAACTTTTCTTTCCCGAGACGGTCTCGGGTCTGCAGTTATGAGAGGAAAAAGTTCACGAACATATCTCGGGCCTGACGCTAGGAGGGTTAAATAAATATTTTTTTGTCAAGTATCATCCTCCAACGATATATTGGAAATATCTAAACAAGCGATATCTTTCGTATTGTATTTTACAGTAAGTACTGCAGATCCAATCTCGATTTATTACTTGTCCAAAAATTGTTAGCAATTGGTAAAACATGATTAACATCGATGGAATGCGGAGATTTACAGATTAGTCTTCAGATACCAAAAAGGAGGACATTTAGGAGGACACTTTTCGAGAGAGGACAAAACTTACAATAGAAGGACTGTCCTTCCTAAAGGAGGACAATTGGTCAGTTTAATAATGAGAATGTGCAAGTTTTATATTCAGAGAAAATAAATGCAAATATGTAGTTCTGTTCATGTCTGTGCTCATTATCACTGATGAAAATAAAATAATATTGAAAATAAGAAAAAATATATTTTCCTTATCCTATGTCAGCGGGCCCTCTGGTGGGGCCGGGTCTCGGAGATTTTTCCCCTCCTGTCCTCCCCACTCGGCCTGCCTGTAGACAGACTGACAGGTGGGCAACTCGTTGACGCATTTGGCCCACAATTTCATACAAAGCCATAATTCTGGTGTTTAAGCCGTATGAGTTATCGTTTACAAAAGCACTTAAGAAAATAAAATTCTCAAATATTCTTAGGTTGTGTGTTTTCTGCCATTACAAAGATCACATTCTCGTACTTCTAACCCAGGGATGGGCAAACTTTTTCGGTCGCGGGCAAAAAAATCGAAAAAAAAAGTTTGGCGGGCCAAGGTAAATTTTTCCAAAATTTTAAAAACAATATACAAGTATTACAATTTAAATATGTTAATGAGATGAATGAAATTGCGATTTCATTTTTAAAAGTTCCTTATATTGAGGTTCGAAATGAGATGTACTGATTCTAAGGAACAAGGCTAAATGCTCATCTGTCAGTCTACTTCTGAAATAATTCTTTCTAAGGTTCATAGTTGAAAACACTTGTTCACATATATAAGATGAAGCAAACATAGCACTCAACAGAAAAGAAACCGGAAATACCATCAATAAATCAAATAAAAAAGAACATTACAACCAGAGGGCGCGAGCGAAAGGCAGACGCACTGGCGCCAACACTGTCTGTGCTTGCTATTTCCGTCGATTTATGTTTTGTAGGACAAAAATAGAGAAAGTAAAAAGATCATCAGTCCTTTGGAAAAAAGGAAGAAAAAAAATAATATTTAAACAAAGTAGAAAAGGAGATGGATATATAATATATAAATCATATTTCCTTTTAATTTCCGTCGGACCGGCAAATTAAAATTCTATCCGCGGGCCGGATAAAACCTTCCGGTGGGCCGGAGTTGGCCCACGGGCCGTAGTTTGCCCATGTCTGTTCTAACCGGTCCACCGAGTATCCCCATGGTACGCGTACCTCCACGGATAAGAGTACCATAGGTTGGAAACCTCTGATCTAAGACATTGTGTTTCTGGATTATCGGAATCACGTCCATTAGAACAAACAGACCAACAAACGGGTCACCCATTGAGTCATTAGATCCAAAGTTTTATGCAAAGCCACAATTCTGATGATAAAGCCATATGAGTAGGGTTTCCATACGTCCGGTACGCGTACGATAATTGAAGCAATTTTGTCACTATAATTTTAAAATGACTAGCGCCCAATTTTATAATTATGTGAAAGAAGAAAATGATATAATTAAGAAACTAAAATAACCTTTAAAATATGACTGGGCTAAAAAGGATTAGGCTTGTATTCTTTTTACTTTCTCGTATACGAAGTATACAAAAAGAAAGTATTGTAATCTTCAAAAAGTTCGATCTCTAGATTTTGACGAATCTCCACGTTTTGGACCTGCCTGAGACCTAAAAACACAATTTTGGAATTATGTTGTCAGTGAACACGATAACTCAAAAACTATTAAAGCTACAGGGAAGAAATTTTCTATGTGGTCTTTACACATAATTTGTAGGTTTCTATCAAATTTTGTACAAAAGCCGTCCACGGGAAGTCTGTCTGTCTGTGTTCATGTGAACGCGATAACTCCCAAATTAAATAGGTAGGTGGATAAAATTTGGTACACGTTTTTATCATCAGAAATGTAGGTTTTTATCAAATTTTGGACCAAATCCGTCAAAGGGTTGACTGTCTGTCTGTCTGTATAATCGTATACTTTTGAACGCAATAACTTCTTTAAAAAAATACTTTGACATATATGAAATTTGGTATATGGCCTTCTTACCTTAATGGTAGATTTGTGTCCAATTTTTGTGTCAATCGGTTGAAAAAAGGCGTTCTAATTGCAAATTTCTTTTTCTTTATCTTACACCCAGCCCTATGGGTAATCACGCCGGCTTCTAATTCCACTTCCGCGTTGGACGGCCTTCGGAAATCGTGGTATGACGTTTCGCTAATTTTTTACACTGCGTTAGGGGTTCTTGTTCGTTTTACTTCCTTTTAGTTTATTTTCTCTACATGTGTTAGGAGTTTACAAGAAAGTTTAGGGGAGTCCACTCCCGCTGGTTTATTATTCTACATGTTGATTTTATTAGATTGCTTAAACTTGATTGAATTTTTATCAGAGTAAAATAAAACATTACCCACCCACTTTTCCCCCCTTTTATTTATTTAGCTCTTAAACCTCCCGTATCAAAGCTTGACAATTAATGGCAACCCTGCATATAAGTCGTCCTGTCCATATGGAAGCCGACGGACGGGCAGACAGTCTTCTCATTGAAGTATTTCGTCTATAATTTGACAGAAGTTTGTAATTTTTGTGTAAATATCATATACCAAATTTCATCCGTCTATCTCTTTGCGTTCTTGAGTAACCGTATTCACAGTCAGATAGACTTAATTCCAAAAATGCGTGTCAAAATTTTAGACAATTAGGACCAGTAGCGTAGCGAGGATAAGTGGCGCCTGGGTCATAATATGATTACGCCCCCAGTCATCATCAGTGACTTAGATTGTATAAACATCGCCCGGGGCTTGGCATTATTTTCGCCGCCTCATTGTATTTGAATTTAAAAAGTGACACAAACGCATTAATTTTTTGTCACCACTGCCAGTGGCGTAGCGAAAGCAAGTGGCGCCCGGAAAATGATAATGATATTTTTATACCAGTCTTCATCAGTGGCTCAACAAGCCTAAATAGCGACAGGAATATTGTAATATTTTCACATCTTTTCATCATTCTGCATTAGTAGTGGGTTTTGACTCCATGGCTCCCCTTAAAATTAGCACCCGGGGCATCTATGCTAGGGAGGGGAAAAACCTACCAGTTTTAACCGAAAACCGGTTTTTTGTTTCGGTCAACCGACTTTTTCAGGCTATTTTTTGTCCTGGTTATAATTGATTTTTTAAAAAATCCAATAACCGGTTTAAAAAAAACGGATCGGAAGATAGGCTCGATTTTAGGTTCGATTAGTCTAAAATTTACCAAGTTATGAAGCTTTGCATTTCATCATCTTAGACCAATCAACGATAACCGCTTCCTCGAGGCGTCTGATGTTTGGCGGATTACTGAAAGAGTCTTTATGAACAGATTGAATATTGGCCAATGGATTGATTTCCTGTGAAAACAATATTAATAAAAAAATTATGTTTACAAACTGTGTCTGTTTGTTTAAAAAACGAAAACCGGTTATTTTGAGCGGTTATAACCTCTAGGTTAAACCGGAGGTGAAAAAAACTTAAACCAAATACAGGTTACACACGGAATAACCAAAAACAGGTTATCTTCGCAATAACCGCCATCCATAAACTATACCCCTCTTTCCCCCCGGCCGCTACGCCACTGATTACAACACTTTCTAAACTTCGTATACGACACAGTAAAAATAGCGCTGGTATAGTATCTGCACCACCTGCCCTGAAAAGTTTCACCAACCACTCACCGCACCAACAGGAAAAGTTTAATGACCAGCATCCTATAAACAACTCCAGCGATCCCATTAAAAATTTTCGAATAAGTTTCCGAAGTTGTGAAGTGAGTGTGTTCCGATGCGCAGGAGGCGAAGAGCCTCTGCTGAGGTCCTGGAAACTCGAAACAAAGTGGGGGCGTGCAAGGGGGGGAGAGCGGAGGAGCAACACTTTTGGGGAGGACGAGGACGGAGGGTGGAGGGAGGCAAGACGGCCCCGAGCAAAGAAGAAATCGATGCTAATCGATGTGTAGAGGTCGTTGAGAAATGTGTTCTTGAGGCGGCCATTGGAACAGGTGGAATCACATCTTCCGGACTGAAAACAATGAGTGACGAGGGGGCGGATGCAGAGCACCATTTCGGGGGGTTAAAAAAGTGCACCGATGGCTGCTAATTCTCACTCGTGGTCTGTGTAATCTTGTTCATTTGAACATCAGAAATGAAAAATCTTCCGAATCTGGATTCAATTCTGTGTAATGTACCTTTTTACCCTCTTGTAAATGAAATTATGCAAAAAAGTATTGTAATGATCCACCATTTTTTGGAAGAGATGATTTTGATGAATCGCCATCTTTTAGACCTCCCTGAGTTCGATAAACGCATTTTTGAAATTGGGTCTGTCCGTCCGTTGATGTGTAGAAACAATATTTCAAAAACGTAACAAACCAAATGGATAAAACTTCATGTGCAGTCTTTACACCAAAATCGTCAATACCATTCGGGTTTTTACACGAATACCATTTCGGGGGGTTAAAAAAGTGCTTCGATGGCTGCTAAATTTCACTCGTGGTATTTGTAATCTTGTTCATTTGAGCATCAGAAATGAAAATTCTTACGAATCTGAATTCAGTTCTGTGTAATGTATCTTTTTACCCTCTTGTAAATAAAACTATGCAAAGAAAAAGTATTGTAACGGTCTGAATATTCCACCTTTTTTCTAAGAGTTTATTTTGCTGAATCTCCACCTTCTACATCTCCCCGAGTCTGATAAACGCTTTTTTGATATTAGGCCTATTCGTCTGTCGATGTGTAGAAACGACAACTCAAGAGCGTAACAAACCAGATGAATAAAACTTCAGATGCACTCTTTACACCAAAATTCCTATAAAATGCTGAACGAAATCCATCAATGGAAGGTCTGTCTATCAGTCTTTTACTTACCTTATTTCATGTTTGTAGAGTTGGAATTTTGTAAATGATTTTTCACTCTCTCCTTGACGCACTGGCAGCGAGTCGAGGGAGCCGAGGGGGGCAGTCGACCCCCTACTTTTTTGGGGAAATATGAAATTTTTAGTTCATTTTATCTGCCTAAAACTAGGAATTACAAAAAAGCAATAGTGTTCGGGAAAACTAGCTAATTTTTTAACTAAATTTTTAAAGTTTGTTATCCACCCCTATACTTCCGGGTCTTTTGGATGTCTGATTTTTTGCCCCGTCACTTTTCCCACCGCCACTACTCTGATGTGCTAGAGTTCTGAAATCTTTCACACTTGTGAATTTTCGATGAAAGTCCACTATTTTATTAATTTCATAATTGTCAGTTAATCAATTGATTTTTATTAAATATTGGTTTCATACTTGTGACCCGAGTTAGTCGTCAATATGAAAAAAAAGAATGATTATAAGATTCTATAAGATATACAATAATTAATTATTAAATACAGGATGTCCGAGAAGGAACTTTATTATTCTAAACAGTAATAAAAATATGAAAAGGTGAAATTAAATGCAGTTTCCTGTCAAAGAATGAAGAAATCTAACATTTGTTTTCAATGGAGTTCTACGTCAGCTCCTTTAGTAGCCCGAAGAACGTTCAACCTGCAATCGATTTCTCGCAAGTGCTTTCTAACATGAAACACTTGGCGAACTTTGCGATGTTACAGTGAGGATTGCTAATTGCATCCTTCACTATTATCCAAAATGCTCTACGATATTCTTACGATGTCTTTACGATGTTGTGCGGTATTCAGAATATAGTAGCAACATCGTGGAAATATCGTACAATATCTTCTGCTAGTAGAGTTTCCTTTCAAACGGAAGTGTTTGATATGCAGTCTTCCACACAGTGGCGAATCCAGGGGGGGGGGGGTGCTCTGGGGCGGCAGCCCCCAGAATTCTTGTTTTTTTTTTATTTAAAATTACTACAACTGTTTGTTTTTAATCTCCTTTAAAAAAAACATCCGTAATATTGCTTTTTGTCTTGACAGACGCAAATTTTCCAATTTTTGTAGTCATTCCACTCGTACTTGTATCGTTTATGCGATCGAAAACATTTTTTTGGCTAGTTATTTCATTCTGCTTTTTATTAAATTATCGAAAGCTTTGTAGTGTTCTTTATGATTCTTATTGTCAGGTGAGTAAAGTTTGTAAAGTTAAAGCGTTTTGGTTTACACAATCCATGAGGACTGACATTCGTCACGACGATACAAAATTTTTATGACCTCAGCCCCCTCCAGACCCAAATACTGGATTCGCCACTGCTTCCACATAATACAAGAACAAATTCACGGGACTTACGTAAGGAGACAGTGGCCTTCACGACCTATCCATCTTTCGGGAAATATTCTTATCAAGTAAGAGTACAAGACGTGTCCAGTGAGATGGAGCATTTGGAACATGAACCACTTCGATGTAAATGCTTCAATTGTGGAAAAACGTACAAATAAAGAAGATCGCGGTATTCTTCGCCGTTAATCGTTTTCGCCGCAAAGAAGAATGTACCCCGATTACAGCGTCGTGTGAAAGATCCCACTAAGCATGAAGTTTGAGTCTGTCTCGTTTATGTTCGATGGGAATGTTTTGGTTTTCAGAGCCCCATATCTTAATGTTAAAGCGGTGAAACTTTCCAGCTACGTGAAAATTTTCTAAAATAGAGCTGCATTGAAGGTTGAACCAGCGGGAGTGGCCTCACCCCACATTACTTTCTCGCATACGAAAAGTAATGTGGGGTGGGTAAACACCCAGTGGGTAGGCAAATATTATTGGGGTATTTACCCAAGGCCTGGTTATTTTGAGAAAAAAAATTATGAATGGTGATTTACAGTGAAACATATCAAATTCATGAATTCCTGAAACTTAATATTTTGCAAAAAAGAATTGCGTATGTTCTCAATTTTTACGCGCGTTGAGGAACTAGAACTTTATTTAACGTTTTTGACTACGAAATCTTACTGCTGATATCACGCTAGATTCACCATACCTTCCATCTTGAGAATGTAAGAAGGATCTTTGATTCAGGAGTTGCCATAACTTCCGAAGTGCGGCTCGTTGCAATTTCCTGCGTAGACTGCCAAGGTCAAACGCCAACCATACTAACTTTAGTAAAATAAGCGAAATGCTCGCCAACACACAGTGGCTAACCGAAGTAAACTAAACATGCAATTGAACTAAATATGCAATTTGAACACCTGTTTTTTAACCGATTTGAACGAAATGTGGGCACAGATCTATAATTAATGTTAGCGTACGTGATACCAAGTTTTATTCATCTAAGCCAAAGGACTTATGAGATACAAGTATGCGATTATACAGACCGACAGACAGTCAACCCGTCCATTGATTTGGCCCAAAATTTTATACTGACCTACATTCATGACGATAAAACTGTGTACCAAATTTTATCCATCTAGTTTTTGAGTTATAGTGTTCACATGACTTCAGACATACAGACAGACAGACTTCCCTTTGACGGATTTTGTCCAAAATTTGACAGACACCTACAAATTATGTTTAAAGACCACATACCAAATTTCATCCCCGTAGCGCTAATAGTTTTCGAGTTATCGTGTTCACAGACAGACAGACATAATTCCAAAATTGTGTTTTTCGGACTCAGGGAGGTCTAAAAGATGGCGATGACTAAAACGTGGAGATTCGTCAAAATCTCGAGTTCGAATTTTTTGACGATTACAATACTTTCTCTTTGTATACTTCGTTTGCGAGAAAGTAAAAAACTGTTAGATTTCTTCATTCTTTTGCTGCAAACTGCATGTCATTTCACCGTTTCGTATTTTTGTTATTAATGTTTAGAATAATCTTTCTCGGACATCCTGCATATTAAATACTTTAATTTAGAATATGATAAAATTAGAAGAGTTTTTAAAAACACTTCTATTGGTGCTACATAAAGCAGAAAAAGTCTTTTTATTAAGAGAAAATATTGTAGTGAAATCGAAATCATAGAAGATTGACTCCGATAAAGAAATTAAAGTACAAAGAATATCATCAGAAAGAAAATTCCCAAACTATCATTAAGAATTAAAATACATTATGAATTTATCATGTTCGATGCTCCAAAAATTAGCCTGAAAGAATTGATTAATATAAACGAATATTTGCTTATTATCGCAGCAATGTTTTTGCATCCACTCCTATTTTCAGAATCGATCGCTAATTGTGCTAATGGATTACAAAGAAGGGAAACAAATGTTTGAATCGAGAGCATGTGTTGGGCTTCTCCTTAATCAGCTTAACAATGATGCAACGTCTTAAGCTGGAATGAAAATGTGAAGTCACGATGACTTCGATCCGCACACCAACTGAAATCCCTCCGCTGCAAAGACTGCACCTCCTTTTAGAGAGCCAGTTCAGGACCATGCCCGCCCGTGTGAGGTCAGTCGCATCAGTTTAAAAATTGGTGAATCTAAGTATGATGCTAATCAAGGAGTGATGAATATAAGTTTAACCCTTTGAACGGCAAAAATATTTCAGCTGAATGCTGTGAAAACGGCCTCTTTGTAGCTAAATGGTGAACGCAAATGTTTCGGAGCCAGTTTTCGGGTAATAAACAGAGAGCAACTTTCTACGCCGGAGCCGGTTTAAGAGTAATAATCTTAGAACGACTTTCTGCGACGGAGCCGGTTGTAGAATAGTCATCAGAGAGCGACTTTCTACGTTCCAGCCGGTTGAAGTGTTAAAATAATCTCCGTGAGTCAAATTGAAAAATTGCCATAACTACACCATCTACAAATCTTCCGCCGGTTCAAGACCATGTACCATCCGTGTAAGGTCTGTCGCATCTATTTTAGCACTTGGTGAACCTAGGTATGACGCTAGTTCAGAAGAGATAAACCTAAGTTTGAAATAATCTCCGTTTCTAAAATTTCAAAATTACCAAAGCTACACCATCTGCAAATCTGGAGCCAGTTCAGGACCATGCACCGTTTCTGTGAGATCTGTCTGTGGTGAATCTATGTACGATGCGAATTCAGAAGTGATGAACCTGTGCCATATTGTCTCCGTGAGCCAAACTGATTCCACATTGTTACGTAAATTGAACCAATAAGGAAGATTCCGCATGGGTAGTCAGCAGAATTTTTATCAAAAAATTGCTTTAAACAATGAAGGGGTCAAAGAAGAACGTAACGTTTGACAACTGGTTCATAATCGTTTAACCCCCCCCCATCTGCAAATTTGTAAACGCCAATTTTTTTAATCTTCTTTTGTTTTCATTTATGTACATATTTCTTCATTTTAATTTAGCTCTTCTGCAATCAGGGTTTTATATGTGCATATTCCTTGTTTTAAAGGCCGCAGTTGCCTAGTGGTAAGGACTCGGCTTTGGGGCCGGAGGGTTCCAGGATCGAAACCCGATTCCACTAAAGATCCGCCGTGTATGGGGCCCGTCACACGCTAAATCATAACCAGCGACCACACATCCCACCCGCTGGTGTGGCATGGAAGTTTGGAGAGGGGGTGCCAGCTCAGATGTCGTCCTCGGCATCTGACCGTCGTTCGAAATGACGAGGACCGTCCCAAAATAGCCTCCACGTTGCTTCAAAACGGGACTTCAATATAACTAAACCAATCCTTCGTTTTAATTTAGAATTGTTCCATTTTTACGGTCTGTGCTTTTCAGGCATAATGACTTTCTAAACGTTTATTCGTTTGCCGATAAGCAAAAGAAAAATCACTTCTTGAATATCATTGGGATATCTCTCCACCCGACGAGCGATATACCATGATATGCTTTCCTATTTTTTCTCATTTTGTCTTCCGTTATTATCATTGTTTTCAGTTTCTTGTTTTTATTGTTATATGCATATAAATATTTTGATAAAATGTATTTTAATAAATATAATTGTACTTATTTAGTTTCTGTTCTTACAAAATATGCCGATTTCAAAATTGACTAATGTTAGAGTAGGAGTCAGTCTGACTACATGTTTCCATTACAGGGTCATAGTAGTATCGTTTCTATCCCAGGTTAAAAAATCCGATGTTTTTTTTTTAATAAAATGCAAATAAGGTTAGGAATAATTCGAGGTAGAAATTTCTACAGGCTTTTAAAGGAGGACTTGAGAGAAAGAAAAGAAAAAAAAAAAACTACTGTAAAAAAGTTTAAAATATAAGCAAAAAAAAATCGCTTTTATATAGTCTAATAATTTTCTAAGTTTAAGGTAATTTATTTAAAAAAATAATATAAAAATCAGCTAATCTCAGTGAAATAATAGGCATTTTCGTAGTCAGAAAATACAAGTGTCTTGGGTTAGAAAGAAACATCTCCAGTAACTAGAGGGTGGCAGCAGCTAGAGAATGCTATAAGTATTTTTTCATATTCCATTCGCCCAAGTCTCTTTTGTGAATTCTGCGACTTATTTGGGCTTGCGTACTGTCGTCGAAAACAATGATTTCCGCTGTTTGAAAAGATACGGAATGATAAAATGAATATATTTTTCCATTCACGTTGATATAAAATTGATTAACCACTTCGGTTAAGTGACCATTGAAGGAGAACGTTCTTAAAATATTTGATGATGATTTTAGCGTTTTATTTAATTTTAAAAAATGCATCAACCCTATCCGTTTCATGATGTAGCAGCAGATAAAAAACACCCGTTTTTTTATATAAAATAATTTATTTAGCTGTTGTACATAAATTTTCGAAGAAGTAGTCTCTTGCCTGCTTCAAATATTAATTCAATTTCAATCATTCACGTTACCCTCTACAGTCTGCACCTCGAGATACAAAACACCTCAAAATAATTGATAAAGCCGCATTAGTGTTTGAAATATGAGACTGAAGATTGAAATTTCGTCACGATGGTTTCATTACAATAATTTCGTTAGAATGGACATTCTTTTGTTTCTAACACATTAAGGGAATAAAATCGAATAGTTCTGTTATCTTTCTTACGCATTACGTAAACCTGCCAGTTTTTTTTGGATTCAAAACAATTAACGTAACTTCACATGTAATTTAACATGCAACTGTATGTAGTCATACGCTTTTTCTCCTGCAAGATGCACAGTAAACCGACATAGGCCTCCATCATGAGACAATGTATCGGGGTTCAAATGGTTATAACACACCGACAATTACTCTCAATCAGAAGGCATCGTTGTGGGACACAAGAAGGTATTCCAGCGTTAACGAATTCTTTTATTAAAATGCATCAGAAACTGTAAATTAGATTCAACACTTAAAAATAGCTTAAAACAAGATTGAACATAGAAGCAGTAAATGCAAGGTCATGAAGTAGTCACAGAAATCGCAACTGCATGAACACAGCTCCAACGCGACTGGAATGCATGCACAAGGCGGTCTCAACAAGACTGCTTCATAGTTCGTTCTGCTCAGTTATATAATGCTGCCAGAGATCAGTTCCGCAGTTACGGGTGCAGACGTCAGGAGTCGCCACAAATGAATGAATGAACTACATTCGCGCAATATATTACTTTCAGGATTATCTCAAAGCTTTCATGATGCTGTAAAACAGGCGAACCATTCTCCCCTCGACTTTCTCATATACTTATGCAATAAGGTGCGTTTTATGCCTGTAGTATACTGTATACCAGGCGGAATGTTCTCCCCTCGACTTTCTCGCATACTTATACAATATAAGGTACGTTTTATGCTTGTAGTATAGTGTATACCAGGTGGAGTGTTCTCCCCTCGACTTTCTCGTATACCTACGCAATAAGGTGCGTTTTATACGTCCGGGTCACCAATGGGAATGTTGGCGTGTCGTCCCAAATGACTATATGTATCATAATTCGAAGCAGAAATCCTTCTCCATATGGGGAAAAAACTAAATTATATTTATTCACAATCACCCTACGAACAACAATATCATCGTTCGTGTTCTCACAGGCATTAAGCAACTGTCTACAAAAAAACCACTCTCACGGAACAGAGATCCGCACCGCCATCTGGTGGTCGCTTGTTTCACAAAATATCAATGATAATAAAACAATTGCAATAAAATTTATACAATTACAATAAATAAAAGTGCAATTTCAACAGGTAGGGCACCTATCTTTGTAGTATAGTGATGAGAATCGAGTATGCATATTGAACTTCTTTCCTTTAACCAACTGTTACAAAACTTTAGAGAGGGTATTTTAGAATTTATATTACACCAAATATCATTTCGCTAGCTTGTAACATTAATGAGTTGTTGCATTCCCACACACAAGTATACCAGATTTTATTCATCTAGATCGTAAAATTTTTGAGTTATCGTGTTCCATACACAAGCATAGACAGACAGACAATCTACCCTTCGACAGATTTGGTTCGAAATTTGATGCACAACTGCAATTTTAATATAAAATCACATTCTGAAATTCACCGTTTAAATTTGTTGCGTTACGTTCACACACATGAATAGATAGACCAACAGATTGACAATTTGTCGATGGATCAGGTCTTGCATCTGATGCAAATTTGCAATTATAGTAATAAGAATTTGCTAATTTTCATCTACGAAGCTAGTAGAATTTTTGAGTTCTTGTGTTCGCATGTACACGAATGGAAAAAGACAAACTTGCCATAGACGGATTCGTATAAAATTTAATAGGAATCTATAATTTTGGGTTAAAGACCACATAACAGATTTCATCCGTCTGGCTTGTTATGTTTCTGTGTTGAATGGTTTGCAGATACAACGATCGACAGACAGTCAGGAAAAATTGCAAAAATTGTTTTTCTGGACCAGGGGAGGCCTAAAATGCGTTGATTTATCAAAATCTGGAAGTTCAGTTTTTTGAAGATTTTAAAAATCTCGCTTTCTATGGAATTTGCTTTTTCTGAAAGTTTTATAGCGAATGTAAGTGAAGGATTTATAAAAAGAATAAATGTATGGGGGTATGAAAACTAAGAAAATGATATATATACAAGAATAAGAAAGGTATAAGAATAAGAAACGAACATATATAAGAATAAGAAAAGTAGAAGAATTAGAAAAGAATAAGAATGAGAAAGTACGAGAATAAAAAACAAGAATATCTGTAAGAATAAGAAAGGAATAAGAATAAGAAAAGAATATCTATACAATCGAGAATGGGATAATAATAAAAACAGAATATTTATAAGAATAAGACAGGAAAGAATATCTATAAGAATCAGAAAGGAATAAGAACAATAAAAGAAAAATTAAATTAAAAACATTCAGTTATTCCTTTGTTCTCAATATTCAATACTCCTAACTGAAAATCGTCATCCTAGATCGCAGAAAAGTAAACTTTTCTTTTCACAGAAATGTTTGTTTCTGCATTTTTCTAAGCTGTCTCTGCTATCACCAGCTTCAGACAGAGACATCTCCTTCTTTCTCGGTGTGGCTCAGTTGTAACAAGTCTTTTCTCTCTCTCCTACGACGCGGGATGGGGAGCTGGAAGGGAGCCAACTTGCCTCACTTTTTTGCCGAGCAGCAACTGGCAGGGAACTCGACATTCATTCACATCGCTTCTGCCGCTGAAACGACGAGGGGAAATCGGAAGAAACTCGAATGTTCTAGTAGTTTTACTAGCGTTATTCATTTCAAAGAATTTGGCAGGGCTTTTCTTAATTAGATAACGGAAGATTTTCTCTTCCAACTTGCACGAAATCACTTTTCGAGTCGCTCCAATTTGGAATGAGTGTCTCAGCCGGTCGAACTCGCAACCATTCGGGCAGATTGGATGTGTCTGGGAAATGCAAACAACTTTTCGCCATTTTGGAAAGTTTTCAAAACAAATTAAAGTTATGCTTTTGGAAAATGGGGCAGACCCACTATTTGTTTTTCTTGTAAAACACGAGTTTGCGAAATATTAATGAAAAGTTCTTGACGCACGCTCTATTCACCATGGTATTTGTACAACGCATTCCTAATATTTGCAATTCATTATGTAAATATAGCTGGCTGGAATGTAGAATATTCCTTGAATTGCATGCTATTCCAATCATATCGTAATACCAATAAGATATCTTTTATTACTTTCGGATGTTAGCATTTAACACGTTCGCGAACGTGAATGATATAGCATTCATTTTCATATTAATGCAAAATGGCGTGAATGCCATAACATTGAAATTTATATGCCACGTTAACATTATCAAGCGTCCAACCTTAATTTTTTAAGATTATTATACACTTTAAAGTAGGCTAAGTAGTTCATGGAGTCATATTGTCTTTTCTTTGTGTGTTTAAAAATTTTCGTTAGATGGCACATTGCCTAAATTGGAAGTGTAACACTTCCATAACATCTGTGTCCAGTAGGCTTAATAAATAGCCTGCATCAAAATGTTTGAATTGCATACTTTCCAATCATATCATAACACAAGCAAGATATCTTTTATTACTTTTGGAAATTCGCATTTAACACGTTCGTGGAAGTGAATGATATAGCATTCACTTTAATTTTGATGAGAAAGGGTATGAATGTTATAACATTGAAATTTATATGCCACGTTAACATTATCATGCGTCCAACCTTAATATTTTAGGATTATTATACACTTTAAAGCAGGCTTAGTATTTCATGGAGTCATTTTGACTTTTTTTGTGTGTATTTGAGAATTTCTGTTTGATGGAACATTGCCTACATTAGAAATGTAAAACTTCCATAGCTTCTGTATTCAGTAGGCTTAATAAATCGTCTGCATCAAACTGCTTACTGTCCGCGAACATGTTAACCCATTAATACCTAGCATTCTGTTTTAGGAACGCTGCTAGAAAGATATTATTAACTGTTTGGCATTATTTTTCCTGCAAGATTTCACAAAAAAGTATTTTTTAGTATTCGTTTCTTTTATATTCAGTCCATGGCAGTACATATCGAGCGTTTGATTGATAATGGAGCCGCTTTATTTTCTTATCAGACTCGAATATTCAATTACAGTAAAGCACCGTTTATACGTCTTTCAAGGGACTGACATAAAACGACGTATAAATGAAAAGGGATATAATCGAAATTTACTAAACAACTTTGATTATTACAAATTTAATGCTACTAATGCAAATTCATTTACAAGTATTTCTAATATAATAGCTCAGATCTCTCGGTAACGCTCTGACGTCACCAGCAATAAAACTCGCGCGACAGCACTGCGAGACGTTAAACAGCATTATTTCATTGTTAGAGAACCTAAATTTCATTAATTTTAAATTTAAAAGAGTAATTATGGTTCTAATTTCAAATTTAATAACTCTAAGATAGTGAAATAAAATTTGCTATCCATTGACATAAAATTTATCTCGCTATGATCAATAGTTCCCGAGAAATGTTAAATTATATTAATCATATGTTTCAAATTAATTTCCGTTTTTTAATAGAAAGTAGTAAATCACGTCGGTGGTATATCATGCGCGTGACGTAGTTTGGACACCATCTGATTATTTCTTGCTATCGTGATGATATTATTTGATAATATTTTTGGCAACGTTTGACAAGCACAGAAGTGCTTCGTTTTGATTAGAATTTCGAAAAAGAATTCCTTTGAAATTTTAACTTTTGACTTACGTTTGACAAGCTGAGAATTTCATGGTTATTGAATTATAATAAAATTGTTAAACAACGAAAAATACTTCATACAGAATGTTGCTTACCAAGAGGTTTTTTGAATAAAGAAATATGTAAATAAAAAAATATTTCCTGTCATAAAACATATGCTTGTTTTATTTGTTTTCAATCAATGTTAAACGTTTCTCTCGCATATATATCCATTTAAACACGTCAAATTTGAAGGGAAATCACCCGAATGAAGAGGCAATTTGCACCCGTCAAACCATGACGGGTGATTTTCTAGTTAATTATAAAGTTAGTTAAGATAGTACTAGAACACTTTATAGTACTAAAATAATAATTAAATTTTAAAATTAAAGATTTATCGTAAAAGTGAGAAAGATCTTACCTTTATTACATATCTTGAATACTAATTATACCTATCTTATACGATTTATGAGCCTGCAGGTAAGAGTTTAATTTTAAAAAATCTTTAGCCGTCGTCTGACGTGCTGATGGTCTGTGAGTATTCAGTACAGCTTTATGAATCGAATTAAATTCATTGACAGGTTTTTCACTATTCTTTTGACAAAAGAAATGAGTTCGAAGGTTTTCAATGGAGTCCATCCGCGTCTTTAAAGGGAGGTGGAATAACTTCACCATCGCTTTAATTAGCATCAAACAATTTGTCTTCTATTAATTCATAAACTGTGAATAATTACGAAGTCATAGTGTCTTTTTCACAGTTCACGTACTAGAAAGGAGGAAATTTTCACATGTTAGAACGGGGGAAAGACGTATGACCGCAGCTTTGCGTCGTATAAACGAAGTCCTTTGTCATTACAATGAATACGAATGAATCGGCACTGTGATGAAAGGAAGTATAAATGTAAACGACGTATAAACGGTGCTTTACTGTATTTATAGACTAATTTACTTGCATTTAACAAATATGTCAGCAAATATAATTGTAAGAAAATCTTTTTTTTTGGAATTTCACACAATTTGAGGTTTTGATAGTTTTATTTTGCATTAAAAGGACTTCGTCTAAATAGGGACTCTAGGCTTAGGGCACTAAAACATAAATGTTTCAGGCAAGATTTTTTAAAATAATTTTTTAGTTGATTTCATGACACGTAATATTAGTATACAAAATATTATTGAAAAAAAAGCTATTGCGCGTTAATGGGTTAATAATTATTTGCGACTTTACTCTTTAACCCCTTATTTTCCGAGGATATTTAACCCCTTAACTGGTTTGTTTTCTCAACTATCTAATTAGACGATACCTTCTATTGTGGGAATGCGTTGTCATTTTAATTGAATTGAGAACCTGAAGGACAGTTGAAATGTTTATGGATTCCACGTAATTTTTTTATTGAATTATAACGCGTGTGAATGACATTGTTTTAGTTTATAAGTTTAAAATTGCAATAATTCGATGCAAGTACGGCGTACGGGCAAACCAGTTAAGGGGTTAAAAGTACTACTTTAACCACACTTGTATCTTCGTAATTTGACCGTTTTTTCTGACAGTATTCACCTGAATGCAAGGAATGTAGTTCCGACAGCTAGCAGTAAATTGCAGATGAAGACGAAAGTTATTTTTTAATTATTAATCTAATTAATTAAATTATTTTATTTGATTAAAAACGTTTTTCATATTTCCTGGTGTTATTCTGCATTAAAACGTATCTAATGAGGTCAAAATAAAATTGAAAAATTGCTGGTAAGTTAATTCGGTATATAAAGGCTTAAGTGGTTACTTACACATTTCATAAGTTTTTTTAAGCAAGGTTGTTTTGCGACCTTTCGACCAGAATAGGTCCGATATTTAGAAGTCTGTACTATATTTTTATTAGAAAAAGGAAAAGATCTTCAGAGTAATCTTTTCATTACAAGCAACGGCATATCGGCTCTATAAAGAATGAACTGTCTGTAATCGCTGTTTTTGTACCAACGAGACTTACTTTATGCGCTCAGAAAAGGCTAATAAAGTAGCGATTTAGTGACGACTAGCAGATGAAATATGGAGACTCGCACCCAGGGGAACTCAGTAGATGCGCCGCTAATCTAAAACATGTGTTCTGGAAGGCGGTCTTATCGATAGGAACGATTATGTCACGTTCGGCTTTAATAACCAACCGCAGTTACGGTTACGCAAGAAAATGCTGCCTTCTGAACTACTGGAATTAATATACAGTGAAACCTCTCTGAGCGGCCACCCCTCCGTTCCGAGAAAAATTGGCCGCTCAGAGGGGGTGGCCGCTCTGAAGGGTTTCGTTACAATTACAAGATAATTGCTATAATACATAATATAAACAAGTCTCACACATATTTCTTATTTAAAATGAAGTTTGAGACTTATCTAAAGAGAAAATAGTACTTTATTTAATAATTTTTTACAATTTTTGTGAAAAGGATACAATTTGTGACTGTTTTAAGTTTTTACCTTTCTCGGAAAATTCTCTATAATACTCTCTTTCTAAAATGCTCTCTTTCCCTATTACCCTTCTCCATTTTTTCAAGTTCGTTTTTCAGTTTAAAAAGTAAATCTCTAGCCGATGCGTTTGTTAAATGGGATGGGCGAACCCACCCGGCGGCCGTTCAGAGGGGTTGGGTGGCCGTTGCTAGGGGTTATTTTAACATTAGGTCTATGGGCCGAAAAATCCGTGCCAAGAAAAATTGGCCGTTAAGAGGGGTGGCCGCTATGTAGGGGTGGCCGTTCGAAGAGGTTTCACTGTACTACTTTATTTTCTCGTATGCGAAGTATACAAACAGTGGCGTAGCGATGATGAGTGGCGCCTGGGCCATAATGTGATTTTTTTCCACCCCCATGTCATTATCAGTGATTTAGCTCGTGTAAACGACTTCCGAGGCTCGGTATTTTTTCGCCTCCTTATTGTATTTGACTTTGATAATAAGTATATAAAAAACCGATGCATTGAAAAAGAAAATAATAATTTTTTCTCAAAAATCTGGAAGTCAAAACAAAAATCGTAGAAGCGTGTGGCGCTGAAAACAATAGGAGAAAGATATAAAACCACAATGATTATCATAAGAAACGAAACGTTATTAAACATTCATCGTATAAAATATATTATAAATGTGATTACAATTCTAATTTACTTGCAGCTTTTCTACCTGCGCCTCATGCTTTTCAGATTTTTGTTTTGACCTCCAGATTTTTGAGATTTTTTTTTTCTTTTTTAATGCATTGAAAAAAACTTTTTTTTAAAGTTTTTTATACTTATTATTTTCTAGTTTTTACATTTATATTGCATGGCAAGATTTATATAATGAATGTTTAAGAAAATTTTGTTTTCTTATGACATTCATTGTGGCTTTATAGGTTTCTTCTATTGTTATCAGTGCCTCACGACTTTGCGATGTTTGTTTTCACTTATTTTTATTGAAACATTTAAATTACTGTGTAAAGTATTTTAGTTCTCAAAAATACTATGAAAGGCGCCACTGAAACCTACCAAGTGCAAACGTAATTTTGCGATTTTTTTTAAATTGATAGTTGATTGAGAGCTCTAAAATTATTAAAATATTGCATTGTCATCAAGACTCAGTAAACATACAAAATTTCAGAACTCTCGTGCATTAAGAAGTGATTAAAAAATCGATCACAAAGTTCTTACCTTACATACATACGAACATGAAACATTTCGAACTTAGTAAAAGCGTTTAGAAAGTGACATAAACTCATTAACACATTATCACCATAGCCAGTGTCGTAGTGAGAGTAAGTGATTCTTGGAAAATAATACGATTTCTTTTATCCCAGTCTTCATCAGTGGCTTAACAAGAATAAATGGTGCCATGGGTATGATATTGTTTTCAGGCCCTCTCATCATATTTATCTTTAAAAATGGCATAAGGCAGTAATGTTTTGACTCCTTGGCGCCCTGGGAATCTATGCCCCCCCCCAGTTTTTGCACTACTGCTTTCAGACCTCCCTGACTCCTATAAACAAATTTTTAGAAATATGTCTGTCTGTTGTCCTTAGGTCGGTCTATCTGTCAGTTTGTAAGCATGATTAACTTAAACACGCAACGAGCAATAGGCGTGAAACTTAGAAAATGGCATTTTCAGGAAATCTGTCTATGGGAATCCATTCTGTTCGTCCGTCATTGTGAGCACAAAAACTCAAAAGTTCAAACAGCTAGATGGGTGAAATTAAACATATATATTTATTATTAGAGTTGTAGATATGTATTAAATTTTCGACCGAATCCGCCAAAGAGTTGATCTGTCGGTCTGTGTATGTGTACAAGTATGTGAACCAATAATTCGAAACCCAACGACTAAGACAA
>BGPR01025791.1:0-22070 GCA_013235015.1 Araneus ventricosus
CATCGAATATATGAAAGTGATATTTTTTTCTTATTGAAACGGTTTTTATACCCGATGGCCAAAATCAAAGTATGAACCTGTTAAGAAAAAATTGGTAATGGCCAAATATCAGTGGTATGCATTTCAAAATACAGGTAAAAGAATGATGCAATAAAGTTCCAAAAATGGGAACGAGGAGAAAGATAGGGGAACAGTCTGTAATATAAATATTATTTAGTTGCCAGCGTATAATAATTCAGTCAAAGTTATGATTATATTAAGAATTGTAAGTGATATAAGCGTTTGAGAAATATGAACATTTGGCGTAAACATCCATCTGTCAACGTAATTGATGCATATAAAGTTATGAAGGTAAAGAGTTCTAAGGTAAAAATAATCATTATTCATTCATTATTTTTACCAGATGACTATTTTCTTATTATTTTTCTTATTTTTCTCCATTCGTTTTCCTATATTCTTAAATGTTCTTCCTATCCTATATTCGAAATTCGCCTTATCCTATACAGTAAAGCACCGTTTATACGTCTTTCAAGGGACTGACGTGAAACGACGTATAATCGAAATTTTTATAAACAGCTTTGATTATTTCAAAATGAATGCTACTAATTCAAATTCTATAAAAAGTAATAATTTTCTTAAAATATTGTACTATTATTTTACTACATAATACGGAAATAAATAATTAAATTCTAAAATTAAACTTTCATAAACCTGAGAAATTCATACCTTTCTTGCATATCTGGGATACTAAATAAACTAACCTTATACGATTTATGTATATGCAGGTAGTTGTTTAATTAAAAAATCTTTAAACGTCGTCTGATATACTGTAAGTATTAAGTGTTGCATTATGTATCGAATTAAGTTCATTCAATGTTTTTTCACTATTCTTATGACAAAAGAAAATAAGTTTGAAGTTTTTCAGTGAAATCAATTGCGTCTTCGAAGGAAGGTGGAATAACTTCTTCATCATGGCTTAAATTAGTACCTGACAATTTGTCTCCTATTAATGAATCAATTGTGAATAATTTCGAAGTCATGATATCTTTATCACAGTTCACATACTAGATAGGAGGAAATGTTCACATTTTAGAACGGGGTAAGACGTCGTATAACCGAAGCTTTGCATCGTATAAACGAAGTACTTTATCATTGCAATGAATTGGGACTGTGATGAAACGACGTATAAATGAGAAACGTATGAACTGTGCTTTACTGTATTTCATATATTCGAAAATGCGTTCTTGTGCCCACCGTTTAATCCCTCTCTAACAGTATACTTCACTGGGATACTTAAATTATATTGTCCTTTTTCCTGTCAGGAACAAATTTTTGTGCATTGGGTCACTATAATAGAATTATAAGTAAAAGAGCGTCCATGAGAGACCTTAAAAGAAGGCACATTTTGCCATTAGCAAAATTATATTTGTGGTTTCAGTTCAACATCTTTCCGATCGCAACTTCTAAAAATTCTTCTTGCTAACGAAAACCTGCAAAAGTGGCATAATTTAATTTTACCACTTTTAAACTAATGGTTGGTAAGTTGATTTCGGTTTAATGGCGCAAGAGCCAATTATAAAACTGTGCCTAATTTTACTAATTGCAGTACACTGAAATGAGTCCTTTTTTGATGCTGCTACAGTAATTTTCTTTTTGAAGATTTCCATGTGATATCTCAAAAAACATTGATGCAGGGACAATGAAACTTAAGCTAAAACTGAAAAAGGTATGTAAAACAAAAGTAGTTAACGGAATACTTTTGTGCAGCTGAATTCAGACGAAAATATCATACTGGCGTGATCAGTCTGCAACTCTTGCATCCTTCTGTAATATAATTTTCACAAACTTGAATTCTTTATGCTGAAAACACATGGTTTCAAGAGATGATGTAACGTCAAAAAATGCCAAATAGACATTATAAAATAGGCTGTACACTTTTAAATCCTTTGAAACATTTTTTTTAAAGTATAGCTTTACTTTTGATTTGTTTAATGACAAAAACAGTGATGTCCATGACTTTATTCTATTTGACTACAAAGATGGATTGAACAGTAATGGAGTGCCGTTCGCAGTTATTTCATGTAAGCACGAAGTCCGTCAAAGTGCTCGAACACTGTTCGTTACGCAGGAACTGAATATCGTGCATTGGAACCAAAACTTTCTGTCGTCTTGGAATATATGCCTATGTAATTTTCATTTGTGGAAGGGTTCATTTTCATATTAAAATTCGCAGTAACTCATTTTTTTTCAAATGGAATACAAGTTGAAATTCTGTAGATTAGATTAGTTCGTATACATGTGAAACTTTTTCATTTTAAAGAACGTAAATTTTTTTTCGTAACGTCTCCAAATTTTACTGTAGTGAACGAATGTGTTTTCTTAATCTGTCATCATAAATTCATATATCAGGTGCTTAAGCAAACTAAAAAAAGTCTAAGCGATATTTTAAAGATCTGACGATGGTGATACAGATATAGAAAATAGGATCAAATTTTGTTTATTATTAAATGTCACAACAAAATACATTGACATTAAATTGAACAAGTTGATTGAATTGAATGAACAATGATTGAATTGAATGATGAGTTGAACAAATTGAATTGAATAAGATAATATTCATACGACTGTTTTTGTCCTAACTTAATGAGCACTTTATTAACATTTATGTCTATATTATAATATATATTCATAAGTGCCAGAGCGGTAAGTCTATTTTCCCCTGATATATTTCTCAAATAAGTCTTCAATCTTTTTTAAGGTACTGAAGTTACTGTTGTCACTGGTATTACTGCAAAACGCTCCTGTATGTTGGGAAGCATGTCTTTTTCACATTTATTTAACATTTCGATAACCGATGATTTGGTGCCTGGAAATTCACTTCTTTGTCTTTTCCATAGCAAATATTTAGCATGTACTTGTTCAGTGGTGATGAAGGCACCATTTTCAAGAAGGTCATCCTCATAAAATTTGACCAATATATTGAAACTGGTCTAAACTGAGTGAAGGATAGTCACCAACAGCAAGATTCTTGGCTTCTGGATGGGAAGGTCGATTTCATAAACTTTGGCCGTGCACGTTAGCCTGGTGAAAATAAAATCTTTTGGGAACACCATCACGTTGGTGTGGTGTGGAAGTTAGGAAAGAGATTGTCTCTCAGATGTCGTCTTCGTCATTTGTCCACGGTACAGAATTAAGAGGTCCGTCCCAAAATAGTCCTAATGTAGCTTCAAAATAGGTCACTAATTTAACTAAACTAAACTGAACTTAACACATCGGATACATAGGTTGTTGCTGGTTTTTTGGACCTTTTTGTTTCTATGAGACGGTACTGGTGTGAAACAAGAATTGTAAAAGTATTCTATTGCAGATATTGTTTAAGCTCTAGTATGTTATATTAATGCTCGGAGGTATTCGAATCCTAGAAGAATGGTTCGATAACAGGAATTTCCATTTCCTATGCAAAGCTCGTTATGCACCCATGAATGAAAGCCTCTGAATATGCATATTTGTGACTGGTAGATGTGCGAGAGAGTGAACACTGTCTCATACTTCTCGATTGGAGGATATTCAAGAAATACTGGTTTCTAGCCGTCTCAAAAATGTTTGATTTATTATAGAAAAAAATTCTCTATTTCAGAAAAAATCTACCAATTATACTCTGGCGTTTTCAGATACAGTGAAACCTCGCATAACGAGCATAATTCGTTCCAGAAGCTTACTCGTTATGCGAAACAATTTTTCCCGTAGAAATCAATGTAAAATACGATAATGCGTTCCAAACCGAAAACAGCACTCAAAAAATTTTATGTATAACGTTTACTCAAAGAAAATTATATATAAGATCCTTAAGGAGCCTGAATCATTTTTTATGCAGAACTAGCTGATATACCCAGCCTTGCTAAGGATTAAATTAATTTCATGTCTAATATTTTTTTATTTAAAAAATCCATTTCTTTAAAATATTATTACACACAAAATCATTTCATCGTCTGAAACATTTTTTATTAAAATGAGAATATCAATTGAACCAAAAGATTCTATAAACAATCAAGTCAAATATACAGCTATTTTTCTCTATGTTTAATTTAATAGAGAATTAATTAAATAATTAGTTTTTATTATATAAACTTGAAATCAATCCAAATTGGTAGTTCTTCCTGATATAAGGTGCTAATCGTTTGCTTTTAAAACTTTTCTTATAGTATTCTTACGAAATTCTGTTAATGTGTTCTGATAACAGTTCTTTGTATACATTCTTATTTTGCAATAATAAAAAAATGACACATATTGTGTATAGCTGATATACCCCGCGTTGCTCACGATTAAAATATTTTGTATAAAATATTATAATACACAAAATCCTTTTAACGTGTGAAACGTTTTTAAATTAAAATGAAAACATCAATTGAAGCAAACGATTTTTTTAAAAAACGCCGAAAACTAATTCCCTCCGTAATATTTGTTAAATAAGTACTTCAAATTTTTTCACAAATACTGAAGTATAAGAAAGGTTTTAATGGACTTTTGGGGGCGATTAATTACTTTTTATAATAAAAACATGAAAATAAAGCAAATCAAAAGTTTTTCTTGGTATAAATCGTGAATTGTCTGCTTTTAAACTTTTCTTTCAGTGTTTCCCATAATTTTGTTAAAGTTTTTTGGCAACAGTTCTTCGTATATGCATTTTTGTTCATCAACACTAAAAAAAATATTACAAATCGTGTATAAAATTAATTTTGAAAACTTTATTAAAATTTGAGCAAAAAATTGTACAAAAATGAAATTAGTGCCCCTAAAAAGCTAATTTTTAAAAAAATATGGTGTAAAATTAGGTTTTGTTAGATAACATTTTCGGAAGATATCGCGGTTAAAAGCCAAAATCTTGCTAATTTTTTAATTAACTTTTGGACTTTGAAAAATTGACAGTGACCTTTATTTTGTTTTGAAGACCTCATGTGCATAAAAATATGTACAAGAAACATTAAAGACCACAGCTTCCCAACTACAGAGATTAAGGCTACACCGACTTACATTAATACAATGCTTGCCTGTAAACGACATTTCTGGAGCGTGCTTTTGTCAAACTACTATTTCTTCTGCTTACAAAAGCTTTAATATCTTTGCCTTTGTTGGAATTTCAGTGATTGACTTATGTTTTCTTTTAGGCATCGTTAAAACACAAATCAGAAACTCGTAATACTCAAAGTTATATTTTCTATTAAAATATTTATTATTTCATAGAAAACGCAGGTAAAGATGACATTGCCTCTTCATTCGAGAGATTTCCAGTCAAATTTGACGTGTTTATATAGATATATATGCGAGAGAAATGTTTAACATTGATTGAACACAAATAAAATAAATATATGTTTTATGACAGGATTTTTTTTATTTACATATTTCTTTATTCAAAAACCTCTTGGTAAACAGCATTCCGTGCGAAGTATTTTTCGTTGTTTAACAATTTTCCTTGTACTTTAGATGTCTTTCTGTAAATTTTAAAGTGAATGGGGGTTCCTAGACCTTGAAAGTGCAGCATAGAGCTGTCCATGTGAAAGACAGGCTCATTAAAGTAAATTCCAACCTGATCGAAACTTTGCCCCTGAGATTTGTTGATAGTCATCGCGTAAGCTGGAATTAACGGGAACTGGTGGCGCTTGAGGACGAATGGTAGCTTCACGTCACTGGGAGCTATTTCAATTCTTGGTAGGAAAACAACGCCGCCACGATTACATTCAGATATAATTTTCGCACTTACGAAATTTTCATGGAGACCAGTAATTAATAAACGAGTGCCGTTACAAAGTCCTTGTTTGGGATTTAAGTTTCTGAGCAACATGACGATTACTCCTTTCTTAAGCATCAATGCGTGGGTGGCATGCCTGATGGAGTTAAATCATGCAGAAATTCAGGTGGATAGCTTTGCAGGTCGTTCTGATCTTCGGATATTATTGAATCGGAGCTGTAAAAGGTATGAGGCTCACCCTGTAGTTTTGCGATGATTGACCTATTCATTTCCAGTGTCTTGTTTGTTGGATCTAAAATGACACGCTTTGCTAGTTGTTCGACTTCCATGTCGATCAAGTTTTCGCTGTAAATGCCTTCAATCAGGTTTTCTTCTACTACCATTTGCTGAGGTATTTCGATGGAATCGCAAGGTAATCCTGAAATTTCAGGAAGATTGCCTGATCCGATGTTCAATTGCCACATGTTGTGCTGTGTTTGTCCAGCACAGCGAATATTTGTTGTGAGCGATAGGTGAGTGAACTTGCTCCAAAGCGGGCTTGATTTTATGCAACTTTCGATGACATCTGCTCGTGTACCTCTTGGGACAACTGGAACTGTCTGTCTGAAATCGCCTCCGATTATTGTAACTTTGCCTCCGAAAGGCTTATCGTTAATATTATAAATCTCGCAAAAGAAAGTCAATACAACGAATACCGTCTTTTGTGAGCATCGTAATTTCATCAATAATGATGAGCACTGCTTAACGCAGTTTATCTGCTTCCGGAGATGTTGGTCTCATTGACGAAACTGATGTGTGGAGAAGAGGAACTGGTAACTTGAATCCACTATGAACAGTTCTTCCACCTTTCAGCAGTGTTGCTGCTATGCCAGTTGTTGCGAATGGAAGTGCAATGTCTCCTTTATCCCGAATGAAAGCTAATAATGTTGAATAGAGATAATTCTGAAGTTTTTACAGAACCTCCAGGGCCATCCAAAAAATTGTCTATCGTTTTCATTGTTGTTCCCAATAGCTCTGGTAATCGTCTCGAAGGCGGCCAGCTGTTCTGTATTCAGAGATGATATTCTTTGTTAGGCTTCCTCTCTTTCTTCATCTTGATTGTAAGGTGCCATTCAATGGCATTTCCAGTTGGCACGGGAAGACCGATTGAACCACATGACAATCCGTGTTGTTCAAGGGTTGCATTGATATCATGTAGTGCCAAGTTCCAAGAAGCTGCTTCAATGTTGTTGCGCAAATAATCGAGCGACGTATCGATCGAGTATTTGTTCCACAGCTCAAGCACATTAGTCGGGTTACAGAAGTACAGAATAAAGGCGAAGGTCTGACATGGTTTCTTTGGCTTTTGATAGGTGGAAGCGTCGTGTAAGCAATGATCCCACTCTTCATCTGAATTCAGCAAGTGACGGTAAAACGCTGCTTGCTTGAAAGTGTCATAAATGACGTTGTCAACCGTTCGAAGAAACTTAAAGCTTGTAGCACCAGGAACATGAGCATGAAGCAACAGCATGCGTAGGTAGAATCGTTTAGCGTCCTTGACTTTCACCACGTACATACTCGAGACTATTCTGTTACCTCCTCTCTTTCGCCTTTTCCAGTTATTACGATCGTACACGTAATTGTATGGAATGTCAGTGTACAATAATGTTTGAGCATCAGGATCGCTTTGATTTAACTGGAACCATGACTCGAGCATCGTTTGTCTTGATCTTGCAGCTTCCAAGGCCTCCTCTTCGTGGCCGTCCTTAAACGTGATGCGTTTCTGGTTTGGGAGATGAACAAACAATCCATTGTTGCGTAAGTTTTTCCCGCACTAATAATCGGATTGAAGTCGTTTCTCATAGCTGTTAACGCCGATTTATACTGAAGCATTGTTACGTTTACTCTGCTTTATTTCCTTGTGCTCCTTGGTAAGACTCACAACGCCAGTTGGGTTGCCAACTAGGTTCGCCATAAGGAAACAAAATGGGATAAGTCATCGGATCTAAATTTGGGCTGAGGATGTTGATATTAATAAGTGGTTGCTATGGATTTTCGGGATTCAATGGATACAGGCGAATGTCCCTTTCGAATGGAGGTTCTCCATCGCTGTTGACAAAAACCATTGCTATCTCGTTGGCTGTCGGTGCATTGTACCTTCGCTGGTCTGAATGTCGATCGCGTCTAAAGACCATGTTCACGACGGGAACATCATCGCCTGCTTCGTTTGATTCTGCGATTACTCGCGATTCAACCTCTCGAGGCATGCGGTATGTGTCAGGCAATCGATTGTGCTGTCTAAAGAAGCGATCGATTTGACCCAGGATTCGTATATTGCATTGCTCATTAGCTGGATGATTTACTCGAATTTCAGTAGTCTGAGTATTATCGATAATGTAGAGTTGGGCATACTGAGGAGCTTGGCCATTCCCTGATTGAATGTGACTGCTGCGATGACATACGTGACCGTGAACTTTGAATACGTATGGTCCCCCACCGCTGAAATCAACTACTTTCTCTCCCATCGATGCGAAAGAAACAGCACTATTGTATGAGCGGATGTTATTGTGAAATTTTTTATAATCAGGATTGTTAGGATTCGTCAGTAAGTCAAGAAGAAAATTAGGATAAAGCAAATCATTACCTAGTGCATCTGAGGGCTTCTCTAATTTGATTTTGCCTTTGCGGCAACAGCTTGTGAATTTGCCATCAGAAGGGCGTTCTGCAGCAAAGTTCTTTGATTTGCAGAACTGTCAAATTATGTTCTTGGGTCCGCAGTTGTCCGTTTCTACTTGGGCCTCTATGAAGTGAATTGCTTTGTCGCGAATCCTTTGACTATGACGGTCTCGGACTATGTGATGAGCTTCAGCATTTCTTTCTCGGCGAGCTTGAGATTGAGCTGGAGTTTCGGCTTCGATGCGTCTCCTATAAGCGGCTGCATCTACTGCACGAATCCTGTCCAGCGATTCCTGGCTTTGCCTCGCTAACCATCTTGCTTTCCTTTCCTTTGTTATCCGCCGTCTTTTTGCGATGTGTTCTTCATCGGTATTCATCGTAAAAAATATATTAAACTAATTCATGATTGTAAAGTATTAAATAACCATGAATTAATTAATTCAATAACCATGAAATTCTCAGCTTCTCAAACTTAAGTCAAAAGTTAAAATTTCGAACGTTGCAGCAAAATATTAAAAAACGTTGTTGTCAAACGTTGCAAAAAAATATCATCAAATTATATCATCACGATTGCAATAAATAATTATCGTGGCATCCAAACTATATCACGCGCATGATATACCACTGACGTAATTTACTACTTTCTATTAAAAAAGGAAAAGAATTTGAAATATATGATTAATATAATTTAAAATTTCTCGAGAACTATTGATCATGGCGAGATAAATTTTATATCAATCGATAGCAAATTTTATTTCACTATTTTAGAGCTATTAAATTTGAAATTAGAACGACAATTACTCTTTTAAATTTAAAATTACTGAAATTTAGGTTCTCTAACAATGAAATAATGCTGTTTAACGTCTCGCAGTGCTATGCGCGAGTTTTATTGCTGGTGACGTCAGAGCGTTACTGGAGGATCTGGCCTATTATATTAGTAATAATCAACCAGTCTAAAGTCGAAGTCTTCTCCTCCTAAACGCGTATCGCCAGCCGTGGCTACAACTTGAAAGTTTTTTCCTATAATTTTAAGAATGGACGCATGAAAAGTACCACAGACTAGGTCATAAATTAGCACATTTCTTGCATTGTAGTAGTTGAAAAACCATAGGCATTGGCGGCGGCCGTAGGTCCATTTAAAAGTTTAATTATTTTAAGGCCTGCGATTTCTCCAGCATCCTTTGTAGCTTGCCGTTGCGCACCATTGAAATAAACAGGTACCGTAATAATAGCGCTTATTATCTCTTTACCGATATGGTTTGGAGCCATTTCTATTACTTTTCGCAACACCATGGCACAGATTTCTTCTGGGTAAAAAGATTGTCTTTCGTTTTTCAATTGAAAGTCGAATTTCGGTTTGAGTCAACCTTCTTCCGCTACCCGTCATCTGGCCGATAGTAAACATCCCCGTCTCCATTCGCCCGCCTGGCTAGATGGTATGTGATGTTCCTTTAGTGATGAATAAATATGCAAGCTGTCTACTAAAAGATATATTCTAAAGCATTATTTACATATATACACATCCATAGATAGCACACACATAGGTTTAAAAGAAAGTAACAGAAAGAGGATTAAACGCAAACATCAGTTTACGTTTCTTTAGTTCATCTCGACATTCAAAACAAAAGCAACTCTCTCTCGATGACCACCCCCGCTCTTCTGAAAATCACGTGACCTGTCATTTCCGGACGAGTCAATCCATTCCACCGCTGGGGGACTTCCAGGATCCTTACACTCCCCCCTAGGAGAAGCACATTGTCACCTCAGAGACAATGCTGCTACTCGAAGTATCACGAGTTGCTCATCATCAGACAACCATCTCACAGAGTAAGGGAGTGTCCTGAAACGAAGAAAAATTCCCAAACAGTATTTGGTCGCGAACAGTTGAAGGAATAGAGAGAAGTGGGACTATTATAAGCATGGAAATTCAACTGAACATCACTTTAAAAGTATATTCTTTCTGCAAAATAAACATAAGTTTACATTCAAAACTCAAGCCAAGTTTGTCTAAATAGCTAAATATTTACTGATCGCATTATGTTCCGTTGATCAAATTATGAGTTTACAAAAAAATTAATGTGTATATACACTTGAATAAAAAAAGAATGTTTTGTGTTTTTTATCTAAGTTATTTGTTCATTCCATCGTTTTAAATCTGAATAATGGGTAAATTGACAACAAGAAAAAAAAGAAAAGGATCGCCAATCAAAAATATGTTTGATCTTGTAAGCTACATAATTAATTCCAAAGTAAACAGAGAGCACATAACGTGTTATGTTATCAGTAATTTATTTAAAAAGTATATATACCAAGTGTTACAAACAAAAATATATTCATTGCAGAAGAATCAATTAAAAAAAACTATTTCCATGCAACTCAAAAATCAAGCAATTTGAGTTACGTTACGACAACACATAAGATAGCATCGGAAGCAGTTATCGGTTTTGATCCTGGTACAATCGAATCGTTCAGCTGTGGCTCTTCACTACAAAGTGTCAGAAACTGTGAAGTAGCAATAGATAGGTCTGAAACTGTGAAGTAGCAATAGATAGGTCTGAAACTGTGAAGTAGCAATAGATAGGTCTGAAACTGTGAAGTAGCAATAGATAGGTCAGAAACTGTGAAGTAGCAATATGGATGTTGGTAAAAGACCGGAAACTGTGACGTCAAAGGACGTCTTGATTAATTACTATTGTGACCCACCACTTAGATGTTCCGAACACCCCTTCAAAAGAAATTTGCTGGCGCCATCTGTTGACAGTATAAAGAACTAAACATTAAAACTACATAGAACGTACATTAAAAATGAATAATACTTTTTTATTTAATTTTTTTAGAACACTTTACTTATATTTAATAAGACTTTTTGAAAATTAAAGGTATGATTGAAACAACAGTTATTTGGAATAAATATTTAAAAATAGCAATAGCAAAAATATTAGTTACTCAAAAAATCGTGGATTATACATCCCTAATTTACATTGACGAAAAAATATTCAATACATATTTTATATGTGATTATGAAGATTCTTATAATTATATAGTTTCTTACAAAGATATACAAGTATTTAAAACATCCATCTGAATAAAATATTTATAGATACTTTTTTTAAATTATTTTCAAAACTATACAAATATGAAATTTATGTGTCCATTATTTTATTTATGAATGAGTAATGCTCTTTATATAAATAGTACAATAAATAATTATATAAGTTATTAGTATTTTAATTAGCATTATTATGTAAATAAACACATTCTGTGCAATTCACTGAGGAGCAGTTTGGAAGACTGACAAGAACAGCTTCCAATAGAGCATCTATTATTTTTCCATTTGCAGTGAACATTATTAATGCTGGAGGAACTGGTCTTGTTTTTCACAACATTTATTTCAATGGTTAGATTTTGTACACATCTAAAGCTGCTGAAAGGACAGCGAAGAAGGACTAGGAGACGGCATTTGCGTTGATATTTGAAAGTGAGTTGAACTGGTAGTCATCTGAATGGGCTCTAATCTGATATGTATTGCGTTGTCAGGATTGCTTTTACAGATTATATTGTTAAATATGAACGAGTTTTTTGTTTCGTTTATTTGAAGTAATGAAGAACATCCGCTATACGTACCGACTTCCTGTAGAATGCTTCGTCAATGGGAATGTTCAAAATACCAACACGCAGTTTAAAGATATCAATTAATATTTAAAGTAGAGTTTTTTAATGTTATTGTTTAAAGATATTTTTAAATTTGATGCCATTGCTGCAGCTCTCAATGTTTACTTAAAATAAGAGCCTCATTTTGTGGAAAGGCTGCCATAATTGTTCGTTATTGCTCTTTTTGGCGGTTAAATTTTTAACCAATCCATTTTGATCATCACTGGCAGTTAAACTTTCAACCAAATGATTTAGCTAATTACAATCGCTCCATTTGGAATTTAACCTTTTTAAGAGCCATTTTTTTAGCCGTTTTCAATAAAAAGAATTAAACGAACTCGAAGAACACAGAATTCAACGATTTGTGTACTTATGAAAGAACAGTCTCGAACTTGGCACTCGATTCAAACGGATTTAGGCCGCAGGACATGCCTCGCTATCGTTCAAGTAATATTATTAATTGCGGTGAAACTTTTGAAATTAACCAAAGAAAAGAATATGAAATCAAAAAAATTATAATTCAATGTTCTACATTGGATCAACGAAAATTAATTAATACATAGAAATTAAATTTCCATTATTCTGACCAATCAGAATGCCTTATAAAGAATCGTTATCACTGAGAAAACCACAATTCAGCCAATGAGAAGCACGGATACAATCTTTCGTTGCGCGGCCCCCCTCAAGGGCTCACTTTCTTTAGGTGGGTACGGGTGTCCCAATCCCGAGGTACCCCAGGGATCTTTTCTTATTTCTTTCACCTTTTCTAATTTCCTTTTCCTCATGTCAAGACCACAGATTGTTTGTTTTTATAAATTTTTTTCTGAATTATTTAATGTCTTTCCTAGTTCTTTGGCACTTTTATCATTTTGATGTTTTCTGCCTTAGTTTGTTTTTGATCCTATATCACTTATGTGGATATTCCTTTTTCGTTGATTATGCTTTCTGTTTATTTCCCTCGATGGCAAGCGAGGGGGCTCTCCATGAGACACTGTCCGCTTGGTTTGCTTCTCATGGACAGTCAAAAACCCCACGTGTTGTCCTTGCTTGGCTACCCTTTGGATGGGTGGTGCACTGTTGGTCCCCAGTGTATCAATTCGACCTGGTATCTAGCCACCTGAGTGGTTAGTTTGCTAGGGATCAAGCGAAGGGGTCACTCCTTGGGCTTGGCGTTAAGGATGGTCACTGTCCCCGAGGGTGACTCCAGCGTATAGGTTCCGGCTAGCACTAGGGTGGATGCCGAGGCTGGGTGTGCCAGAGCCGATAATTGCTTTCCCTGGTTGGGTTCTGTGGTGGGCGGTGCCGTCGGACCCGAATCGTTTCTAATACCTTATGGGTCTCTTTAATCACGTTGCACCGCCTTTGACTGTTGATGAAATGGCTTCTTACACTCGTTTCCTAATCATTTCATTTGAAAATAATCATTTGCAAAATAAGTCTCCGTTTCTGATTGATAAAGCTCTTAAGAGTGTAGGTGGTGAACTGAAATCTGTTAAAAGGTTACGATCAGATGATCTGTTGATTGAAACTGTCTCATCTTTACAAACAAAATCTTTTCTGCTAGCTAAGACTTTTCTAGATCTTCCAGTCAGTGTTACACCTCATTAAACACTTGCAGGGGAGTAATATCAGAAAGTGAATTACTGGGCACTTCCGAGGACGAAATTCTAGAGGGTTTTTCTACTCAAGGAGTAACTCACGTCAGACATATCAAAATAGGTAACGAAACATTTCACGCTAAACATTTAATTCTTACATTCCGTACAACCATCCTTCCTGCCACTATCAAGGCTGGATATCTGAATTGTAAGGTTCGACCATATATCCCAAACCCTCTGCGTTGTTCCGTCAGAGGTTTGGGCACTCAAAAACTAGTTGCCGATCCACTACTATCAATTATGCACGTTGTTCCGAGTCCGGTCACGAAGATACATCATGCACTAAACCTGAATTATGCTACAACTGTAAGGGAAATCACTCAGCATCTTCAAAGAGTTGTCCAAAATGGACTGGAGAAAAACGAATCCAGTCTGTTCGAGTCCTTCAAAAGAAATCCTACCAAGATGCACGAAAAGTTATAGAAGCCCGTACACCTACTTCAAACTCTTCATCGTATTCTTCAGCAGTTAAAACTCCCAATCAAATCGATTCACAACCAGTTCTGGTTAAACATAAGGTTTCTGGAGTTTCTTCAGTTATAAATCCCCCTGATGGAAAAGACAAAACTATTACTGTCAAGATGAGTGAGTATCTTGCTCTACTGGAAATCAAAAAGTCATGGGAAGAATCTTCTTCTCGTGCATGTAAAAAATGAAAAAGAAAGAATAATGATAAGAAAGACAAGAATAATGCACAGTATCTAAAAAATTCTACTGTCGGAGATAATAAAGAAGCAAATAAAACTGATGATAAAGAGAAGTTCATTGATTTTATTATCCATCCATCTGATGACTCTTTAAGTGGTATGGAACAAGATCAACATGACTCTGATTTTAAAAATAATTCTTCAAAGAAGTACAGTAGGACCCCGGTAATCCGGACGAATTCAGTCACATGGACGTCCGGATTAGCGGGATTTCCGGATTGGCGAGGTTTTTAAAAAATAACGTAAAACTCTTTTTTCAAAAATTGTATGTATAGGTACTATGGTATATCTGTACGAACTAACATTGTATGGTTAAATTGAATGGACATGATACAGTATGAACATGATATGTACAAAAGAAGTCAGTTATTATTTTTTTGCGCGGCCGTTCGAATTTTTAATTCAAATGCGCGGTCTCTAAAACGTCTGAGGAGCATAATTTCGTGTGCTTCAAAATTTTGCTCTTCATCCCAATGTAATGAAGTGATGAGTGCCAACACAGCCTCAGAATGAGAAATTTTGATGGGGTTTACAGGGGTGACGTCGTCATCATCATCATCTTTTGCTGTTACCGTCCTGATAATTTCTTCGTCTGTTAAAATTTCATTTCGAGCCAAACTGTCGTCAGCCTCAGCAGCCCATTGGAAGGCTTCAGTATTAGACATCAGGTTCTTGTTTTGTAATTGGTTAATGAGTGATGCAAGCTGAATTTCTTCAGTTTGCACATTTTCTTCAACTTCAGAATCAATAAAATTGGGAAGCAAGTTTTTCCACAACTTGATCAGCAATGTAGACACAGGTGCCCAACAGTTAGCAAGACTGGACACGAAATCTTTTAAGCTTACATTTTTTAGTATTTTTTCCAAGTTTTCATTGTGCACAGGATCATTGAGAATGTTCGTAAGAAGCAAATTGCGATATCCCAGCTTGATATTTTGAATGACATTCTGATCCATGGGTTGGATCAGCACAGGATGCGGGTTTGCATCATTCTCCATGGACCGTCCGGATTACCGAGGGTTCCGGATTAGCGCGTGTCCGGATTACCGTGGCTCTATTGAATACGTCAAAGTTTTTTAAGAAACCTACATAAAGGTCATCCATTTTTTCCAGGGTTTTCCTTTTTAAATTTTTTTAAAATTCTTTTTCAACTTAATGTCTTTTTCCATTTCCTGGAACAATCGTGGTTACAGGTCTAGAATTGATAACATCAAGTCAATGATTAATAAGTACCAACCCGTTTGCATTGGTCTGCAAGAAACTTTCCTAAAATCAACAGTGTCTACCAAAGTACGTGGCTATAACTGTACCCGGAAAGATGTTGCTACAGAGATCAGTTCTTCGGATGGTGTTTGCATATTAACATCGAATCTTTACCCTAGTAATGATCTCTCTCTCTCTCTACACACGTCCTTACAAGCGGTGGTTGTACAAGTCCATTTCAAATCTCTTCTTACAGTCTGTAATATCTACCTCCCGCCACATGACATTGTCAGTTAATACGATCTCAATTAGTTAATGAATCAGCTTCCAGAACCATTTATATTGATTGGAGATTTTAATGGACATAGTACGCTGTGAGGCAATAATGATACCAATTCTCGAGGACGAGAGAAGTTGTTTTGAGTTGAGTTTGAGTTGAAGAAGGCTCTATCTCAGTGTCGAAATACTTCTCCTGGGCCAGATGATATTGCATGATTAATCATTTAAATGGAGATTCCCTCTTTAATATTCTTCAGTTGTTTAACCGTATTTGGAAAGAGGGAATATACCCTACAAAGTGGCGAGAAGCTATTGTAATCCCACTTCCGAAACCCGGAAGCATATTTACAAACCCTACCCTGATAGAACTAAGGCAGGAAATAGGCCAATACCATTGGCTACAAGGGGCAGTGACGTCGTTTTCATTTCTCGCACGTAGCGTACGGCAATCATAACAAAACAAGAGTCGTCCTACTTTTCTCCATTTTCCCACAGTTGAGCACAGAAAACATTCTCCCGTGGGTTGTAATATTTTTAAAAATGAAATTATTATTTAAAATATCATAAAAAATAAAACATCCCACACTGTAATAAATTATACTAATGAAAAGTCTAATGACAACAACTTTGTTTGAAGGGTATTAACTAACAGGTTAATGCTGTTGGGTTTTTTTGACGTCATTCCAGTGAAAATAGTTCATTTGATGTTTCAAAGTCAACTAATCTAACTATAATTAATGCCAAATAATAGTAAAATTATTAATTATTATTATTAAGGCCAATAATAATAAAACGAAAAAAAGGATAATCGCTAGACTAAATAAAATTGCTACGTAGGTACGTATCGTAGAACAAAATTCGCGAAGTCCAAGCAACGGAAACCTAAACTAATTCAAAGTCCACATTCAATCGCTTGTTTTGCTATAATTTCCGTACGAAAGCAAAGAACGACGTCATTGGCTCTCGGCGAAGCGAGCCAATCATATTTTCCGATTTCCTGCCTCAGTTCTATCAGGGTAGGGTTTGTAAATATGCAACCCTGAAAGGATAGTGCGGACCCTATGAGTTACCACCCAATTGCCCTTACAAGTTGTTTATTTAAAACTCTCGAACGGATGGTTAATACCAGATTGATTTATGTTTTAAAGACTAGCAATTTTCTCCCACTTCAACAGAGTGGATTCCGTAAAAAGCGCTCCACTATAGATAATGCTGTTTATCTGGAGACTCAAGTCCGCAATGAATTCCTTAGAATAACTCATCTGGTTTCGGTTTTCTTTGATATTGAGAAAGCTTATGACCGCACAGGCGCTACGGTATTCTGAAAACATTGGCAAATTTTGGTTTTTGAGGAAATTTACCGATTTTTATTCAAAACTTTTTATTTCTTCGTAGTTTTAAAGTTCGCATCGGATGTACATTGTCCGATTCTTTTATCCAATCTGAAGGCGTTCCTCAGGGCAGTGTTCTGAACGTCACACTTTTTATTCTCCATATATCGAATATTCTTTTAAATCTGTCTCAGTCGGTTCAAGGGACCCTCTATGTGGACGATCTGCAAATTTCTTGTCAGGGATCAAGTATGCATTTAATTGAACGACAGCTTCAGATTGCTATCAATAATATTCTTACATGGTGCGAACATAATGGACATACTATATCTCCTAACAAAAGTTGTGTTGTTCATTTTTGTAGGAAAAGAGGCTTACATCCAGATCCTGATCTGTATATTGGCAATCAACTCGTACCTGTAGTGAAGGAAGTGCGGTTTCTTGGGATAATTTTTGATCGCAAACTCACTTTCCTTTCGCATATTCTATACTTGCAAAAGAAGTGTGAGAGATTATTAAACATCCTAGAAGTTTTATCAAATACTTCATGGGGAGCAGACCGTACTTCTCTTCTCAGAATATATGAGTCTGTAATTCTTTCTCGCATTGACTATGGTTGTGTTGTGTACGGTTCTGCATGTGCATCTAATTTGAAAAAGATTGACCTTCTCCATCACTCTGCCTTGCGGATTTGTTCAGGTGCTTTCCGCACATTCCCCATTGATAGTCTTTATGTGGAATGTTTTCAAATGCCACTCTCGTTGAGGCGGCAGAAGTTGTCTATCAATTATTATTTTAAAGTCATGTTAGTATCCAACTACCTTTTAAGCTCTCAGCATGTTTGCAAGGCACTCACTAGACTTTATAATGCTCGACCATCTAAAATACCTCCTTTTCTGGACCGCACCATGCGTATGCTTCATGACACATACCTTGACGGTTTACAAGTCCAAAAGGATGTTACTTTCCACCATTCACCTTGGAACATACCTTTTATTCAATATGCTAATCCGTTTGCTAAATTTAATAAAAATACCACGGCTCCAGTTGTTTTACAACAAATTTTTTATTACCATCGTTGTCAATATTCCGACTACATCACAGTTTTTACAGATTGTTCGAAGGCAGATGGACACGTAGGTTTTGGTGTCATTATGGATGATGCCACTTACAGCCATATTCTTTCTGTCTTTTGTTCAGTTTATACTGCAGAAGCAATGGCAATCTCCTATGCCTTAAAACTCATCTCTAGTAGTCAATATCGAAAATTTTGTATTTATAGCGACAGTATGAGTGTGTTGCAACAATTGGAAAATATTGAAAGTGCCACTCATCCTATTTTAGTGAATATAGCAGACACAGTTCATTGTTTGAAGAAAAAAGGTTTTGATATTGTCTTCTGTTGGACTCCCAGTCATGTGGGTATACTAGGTAACGAGAAAGCAGATTATGTAGCCCGAACAGCTTCTATACCTTTAGAGCATACAGTTCCTTTTGCAGATATACGCAAATCTGTGCAGCACTATATCTTTAATAAATGGCAGGAGACATGGGATCTACAAGTTAATAATAAACTGCACCGTATTAAGCCTTCAATTGTGTTGTGACCGATTTTTCCTATCCGTGGGTTCGATGTTTTATTAACTCGGCTCTGAATTTACCATACATGGTACACTCACATCCATCTGCTTTCTGGTGATTCAGTGCCTTTGTGTACATCATGCAATGAAGTTCAAACTGTTGACCACATTTTAACAAAATGCCCTGATTTTAATTCTTCTCGTTTAAACTTTTTTAAAACCGCTATTTCAGACTTGAATGACTTGGTGGGTGAGAGTCCTCACCCGAATTTATTCTCTTTCCTTCGGGATACTGGTTTCCTTTTTCGTATTTAATTCATTTGTGTGATTTGTTGTCATAGAAGAGAAATTTATGTAGGAAAATTCTAACTTTTGTTTGGCACAGCATAGCCGAAACCGGCTTTTGTGCCATTAAACGGAAACTTCCATTCCATTCGTTGCGCGGCGTTTTTTATTTGTGCGCATTTTATTTTTCAGAGGCTCCGACTTCTGCGATTCTAAAAAAGTTTAATATAGAAAATGAAATGGTATTTCGCTAGGATGGAATGTAAAATACACGTAATGGAAGAATGCGTAGATGCTCTTCAGTGTTGCTCAGTTGTAAGTCTTGAAAAAATTAAATTTTGTACAGATCAGTGGATTTTGACCGATGAGAAAGAAACGAAAGTAGCGGTACAATTAAAAGCTTTTTTCAAGGAAGATAATTCCCAACAGAGAATCAGCTATCATCGCAGATGCTATATGAGATTCACAGATAAAAGGAGAATAATTGCCGCAATCAAACGAAAACAAAATAGAAAAGACAATGATAGTTTAGACTCGGAAGAAAACTCGAACAAAAGTGTTGAAACGTCAACAAAACGCCGAATGCGAAGCAATTCTTTAACAACACCCATAAGATCAAGATCAAAAAATGTGCTACCGAAGATATGTATTATTTGCAAAAAGATAAAACAGATATTAGATAAAATAACCAAGAAACGGATAATTAAAAAATTGAATCAATGTGAAACAAATTCCAATTTATTTCTTAAAGCAGCTTTGCAAAAAAATGATGAAGAAATATTGTTGCAAATTCGTGAAATAGATCTAGTTGCTATAGAAGTCTGCTATCATAGTTCTTGCTACAAAAAATATACTCGTTTCCTGACAAGACCTGCTTCAACAATCCAGAAAGATGAAAATCAAAATTCATTTTTGAAGTTCAGTAAAGATGTAATAGAAAAAAAAGAATAATTGTGGAAAACCAAATCCTAAGAATGAATGAAGTTACACGCCTTTTTATAAAAACTGTATTTGAAGAGGAAAATTTGGAATTAAATTACACAAATGGCAATTTGAAAAGAAGATTAAAAATGAGGTACCCCCAATTGAGATTTGTGAAGCGTGCTAAACGTACACAATGTGAACTTGTATTACATGAAACACCTGATGCTGATGTAGCTTGTTCACTAGATTCTGTTTTTTGTACACCTACTGACAGCGATTCAAGTATCCCTGATGAGAGCAACAAATTTTCGGTTTCAGATGTGGCGACCTCGAACCTTTGCATTTTCCACCTCTCACTTTGCCATGAGGCTGCAGGTGGAATTTTATTCTTCCATGCAGGATGCTAAAAATGTGCAGCTCTGTGCGCGCACTATTCATCCAAGTATATATGGGAGTGCCTTATTCATCCAGACCAAGACCCAGACCGAGAGAGAGAATGCCAGCAGCGTAAAGCCACCCCACATCGGTGATGTACAAGCCTCTGTGGTAGTACAGATGATAGCCGTCTTGCCTGAACAGATTTGGAGCCTTTCAACTGATTTCCTTCATCTGAAGTTGCACGCGGCTTGTTGATCATCACCTGCTCACATCTAAATGTACCGATGGTCTTTTTTGGCTCCTTACTGAATGAGTTCCTCTTCTCGCCCAAGTATACTTATGTGTACGGTAACTTTCTTGATACGAGATGTGACTATCTGCAGATCCATTTTGATTTAAATGTTTTTAATGTCCTAACCGACAATTTCTTGTTTGCACTGTGAAATAAATCCTTGTTTATAAATCTCTTGCCTGGAATATCACTTAGCAACTTTACTGATCTGAGTCATTAATGAAGTGGGGTATTTTTGAGGCATCCTCTATCCCCTTCACAGATAATGAAGTTCTTCAAACTTTATATTCTTCCAGTTTGACTCTCAAATCATATATTGATAGTTCTCTCTCATTAGAATGTTTATGGCCCCTAGTGCAACAGATTTAACAATAGAAGCTGCTGAATCTTTAGTACCTTCTACATTATTCAATTTTTTGGCTTGGATCACAGGGATATATGATGATCCACAGCTAAATGAATATGTCTCAGTCAATGAGAAGTCAAAAAGAAAATTACTTTCTATAGCTCAAGACATTTTATTCTTAGCATCAGGGAGTAAAAAAACACTCCAAAGCATTTAGTGTTAGGGATGACAGTTCGACACTTGACAGGTTCTGCAAAATTAACTGCTTTATTGAGTGAACTTGGTCATTCAGTATCTCAGAGTACTATCTTACAGTTAGATACTGACATAGCTCTTCTTCAGTTAAAGAATCAAAGTCTATTTCCTAAAAATTTTATACCTAATGTATTTACAACTCTGGTATGGGATAATAGTGATTTTGGAGAAGAAACACTGTCTGGAGAAGGAACTACTCATTGCACAAATGGTATTATTTTACAGTGGGAATCCACTGAATAAGTAAATGCCATTTTATCAGAATCATTAAAAAGAAATCTTAAAAGAACCCTAGAGCCCCATCTTCTGTAATTGTTCCTTTAAAAAACTTTAAAAGATCTGGCCCACAAATCCAATTTCAATAGATAATATATTATTTTCTGATAAATATGGAACATGTTCTCAGGAACCATTTAAATAAATTGATTCTGCATTTCATTTGTTTAAATTAAGTGAACATGCAAAAATACATATGCCTGGATGGACATGGTTTAACACTTATTTACATAATATGTCTATTTCATTAACTGAAATAGGTTATCTTCCTTATATCTGCAATTCCTACAGAAATGTCAACAGTAAATACTATTTTGGATAAAAGTTTGAAAATTGCAGATGAACTGAAACTGTCAACAATTGTTGTTGTTATGGACCAAGCATTATATTGCAAAGCTCAACAAATTCGATGGAGTAATGAAGAAAGAATTATTCTGAGATTGGGAGAATTCCATAATTTAATGTCATTTCTAGCAATTATAGGAAAACGTTTTCGTGATGCTG
>BGPR01025792.1:0-18975 GCA_013235015.1 Araneus ventricosus
TTCCAGCACTAGTATAAAATGTCATAATTAAAATATACTTAGTTTTCTATACAATACATGAAATCCTTAAAGGTCAAATGCTAATATTTCAGACTAACTTTACATCAATGTGAAGGAAATGAATACATCATTTAATGATTCCTCTTATCTTTTCGCACTTTTTTTATTATATTCTACACTAGTTCCCGTCTTTCATCGCTTTTTGCTGATCATAACTCCTAGAACTGATGCAAGTAACGAAAATGTTATTAAAGATGCCTTTGTAATAGATACAATCTCTGGTTTCAAACTTCTCTGATTAACCTTTCTGACGTCCTCTTGGGAAATAAATCTTTATTTCTATTGAATATTTAAAATGACAACTTAGATTAAACGGGACTTTTGAACAGAATTTTTTTCAGAATATTGTCTAGTAAATCTCAATAATACTGATGATGGCGATAACTGAGTACAGATTTTTCATCAAAGAATGATGAGATGTAAGAGAAAAGTAAATATTAGATGAGAAAAGGTTTCAGAAAATTTCTCAAAGGAGTAAAAATACCTTTTGTTACTTTTTCTTCTTTCCCGAATATTTAATTAATGTTAGTATGAAATATTTCCCCAAGAAACGATAAAATTTAGAAGGCCAATATGTTGGAAGTAAGAAATATATCAAAGAACATTTATTCGTTTCCTTTTCATTTGACTACTCTTGACAATAAAGTCTGAATAATTTAATCCATCAACGACGCAAGCTATTTATGAAATTCCTTACACTTAAGATGAAGAAAACAAAAATTAAACTAACTATAAATCAGAGATTGGTGGAGAAAGTTATTTTCTTCCGAATGTATAGATAAAACATAAAAGAATTAGTTTACTTAACATCCGGTTTTATTTATTTTATTTTATATTTTATTATTGAACATGACATACTCCTCGTGCGCCAAAAATGTATTGTTTAGCAACGGATTCAGAAACCCTCAGCGCTTTTGCGCATGCGCCGGGCTGAGTTATTTTTGCCATAATAGGGGGGAAAGCGGAGAATGGAAGGGTGATATTTACATTTTACTGAGCGTGATCTAACAAAGAACTCCGGAAATGCGCTCACATGACTCATTGCCTGACGCCCCTTTTCCGGTGTAAAGTCGTTCAAAAGTGGTAGTCTCGGAATCCGTTACTGAACAGTACAACACGAGGCTTACAGAAGTAAGCATACAAAACAATTCAGTCTTTGGAAGATAATTTTTTTACACAAAAAATTAAATAAAAGCAAAGAAAAAATTAAAAGAAGAAGAAAACAAATAAATAATGCAAAATAATAAAATGAAATAGTGAATACATAAAAAATAAAATAATAACAAAAAATAGAGCTGAACTCCATCAAAAAATAAAAATTTCAATAATCAAGGAATAAAAATTATACAGAAGTAAATGGTACAAAATACCTTCTGGGAAAAAGGAATAAAAAATATATACAAGAAAAATAAAAAAAAGGGGGGAGGATACATGAGAAAAAACGGAGAAGGAAACAAACATCATTATAATAAAATTGAGCAAAACAAAGTTATAATGTTTACAAAAAGTGCATAAAATTTTCTGATCAAAAGGAAAAACATTATTTATAATTACAAATGTGAACAAATTCTGCAAAAGATAAGAACGAGGACTTTGAGTTAATCAATGCAATCAAGACGACAGGTCAGTCCTTTTCTGAAACGCCAAGTTTTTTCTGTAAAATTTTCCGGCAATCCTGGACCGAAGGACAATAGAGATGTTTTGGGACGGACCTCGTAATTTTGAACCCTAGTCATTTGAGTTGACACCTCCTCTCCGAATCTATTAGGCTTTTGCAATTTCTTATTTTGTGCAATATTTTTTTAAATCTTTTATTTTTTTTTATTTTGGGGTAATTCTGTTTTATTCTAATTTTCCGAAACCGGCAATTCTTCAATGTGTTAGTGGCATTGCTAGGTTCCCAGTTCCATTACTATTAATTTGTAACATTTAATTAAATCAATATTTTAACTGTTGATTTAATTTTGAACTAATTTAATTTATTAACTAGATTTTTATTTATAACAATTGAATTTTATAGTTGCCATATTATTTAATTTTTAATATTAGTTTCATTAATATTTTTTGATAATTAAGACACTTACAATTCAGCAGTTTTAAAATAATTTCGCGTACTTGCAAATTATCGAAAGAATTTAAGTGCGTTTTCCATGTAGGGTTAAGTCTAGGGTCAAGTATCCCTAGCTTAGGGTCAAGCATCCTTAAGATTACGGCTGCTTAACCCTAGGTGATTGTGTGAAATATATTTATTTTATGATTAAATGAGATAACAATTTAACATCAGTACATTTCTTGTTTCTGAACCGACAAGCTTCCACTTGTAGTTCAGAGAATCATTAAAAAGATAACAAAGAAACGTGTGAAATTCGTGAAACTTACAGGACTTAAAACTGGAATTGGCCGTGGTGTTGGTTTCTCTGGGGGTTTTTCTGTAAAGGAATTCCAATATTTATTACCTGCAAAGCTTGGTGAGAATAGTTACAGCTATTATCGTAAAATATAGTTTTTCAATAAAAGAATCATGTGCAGCTTACGGTTTATGTCAATTAATTTCCCAGTATATTGGGTTTAGGGTTCAAATTTGAAATTGAACTCAAAAATAAAACGCATTGGCTTTATGTTATTTGAAAGATAATTTCTTCTCTACAAGATAGTGCATTTTGATTTTTAATTTTATTATTTTTTACGCATTTTCAGATCATTAAACTGGATTGTCAAATGGGCAAAACTGATCATTTTCGACACCATTTTTTTATCTAGGTGTTACAGGATATTTCCTTTTCAAATTTGCATATAGATGTCTTACTAATTAAAGAACGGTAACTGATATGATTATTTATTTACCCTCATAATTAATGTCAATAGGAGAAACTCAAAAATTTATCTGAATTCTATCAACGCTGTTGTAAACATGTAGTTCAAATAAAGTCCTTAGCCCTTGATAAAATGGACTCGAATGGATTCCTTGTTTGCTTAATTCGATTCCCTCTGAGTTTATCTTAGTTTTTTGGCTTTCTTTGAATGATGTTGATTTCCAGTGTTCTTTGTTTTTTGTATGCAGATGAAATTGCGCGCGACTTTAAACATTGTATAAATTTTATTGTTTAAATTTTTTGTTGTTTTTGTTTAAAGTATAAGTTAAATTTATTATTTTTTAAATTTATTCTACTTTTTCTAGTTGATATTTTTAAGCTCTAGTTCGAAACAAGGTTCAGATCCTTAAACTATTACGTTCTGAAACAGGATATCTTAGATGAGTTGATTTTTAACTAGACATGGTAGCTGATATTTCCCTATTAATTAATTTTACGATGTGCATTCTGCAGTTGTTTGTTTCTGTTTTTGTTTGAAGAAAATTGCAGGAACTTAATTAATATTTGTATTAGTGTTATACAATCGAATCATTTTGAACTCTTATAACAATGCTTCAATCGCATAAACAAAACATTTATTAAATTGTTAAAAAATTTCTAAAGTCATATTTTTAATTAACATTAAAAATCATCTCTAGAAATAAATTCATTTCTTTTATTCATTGCAATAACTAAACAACTTAAACGAATTGAAATAAAATATCAAGAAAAAATAAGGCAATCATAAAATGCTCAATTATAAGGCCCCTAATTAACTTCAAAAATTAGAGCATGAAAAATTATTTATTAGCCTTCTAATAGTCGCGCGCATGCAGGAGATATTTATATTGCGCATCGCATTACGTACTTATATCGTTCTTTTATGAATTTACGCGCAATTTTTATTTGTATAATCTTTATTTCATATGAAGCTAATAAATACAGATTGCATAAATAGAAGTTGCATTTATTTTTGTGAAACAACACGATATAAATATGTAATACGATGCACGATATAAGTACTTCGTACATACGCGCGACTGCTGGAGTGTTAATTACAATAGCGGCTCGTGTTATATAATCTTCGGAGTGCTGTAACTTGTAATCCTTCACTGCTCATGGTGCATATTTGTACCGCTTACATTTTGTGTCTTTTTTTCATTAACTTTGAGTAGTTTTACATTTAAAGACTAAACTTATGACATTTCTTTCTCTTCTAATAGATACGTATTTTATCAAATTAATTTTAATAAAAAAATTTAAACTCGAAATTTGTTAAACTGAAATTTTGAAAACACTTGTATCGTAGAAAATTTCTCGTATGCATTTCATCACCATTTATAACTAAAAATTATTGAAAAAATCCTTTAGATTGCAAGAAGTTTTATAGTAATTAAATTTAAATGAAACAACTTTTTAAATTAAATTTTTGTTTATCATTAATTTTTCTTCGTTTTCTTACTTATTTTCAAAGTTTTAGCTCGCGAAAAAATTTTTCTCTATGATAAAATGTTTCAAACTGTTTCTAGCTCAACTGGTGCTGCCGAACTCGACAGTTCCCCTTCAGCGTAAAAACGTAGAAGGGAAAGCCTGCGCTCTGTAACTACGCATGCGCGCAGGCTGAATTCGGTGCTGGAACGATCCTCAGTTCTTTACTTTAAGTTACTTTCTCCTTTGCGCATCATCTTCGGGTAGTGAAAAATTGATATAGGGAACTTAGTTTACTGCCTCAGTTTTTCCTATCGGTTCATTTGAATATCGAAATCGTTTAATGTAAAACTGCGTTGTATTGTCGATAGATTTAAATATTAAATGCGAAATAAAATAAATTTGCACAATGGAAAAAGTTGGGGTGCTGCAGTACTTCAGTCGCTATGCACGAAACGATCTGGTTAATTACTAAGCTTATAGATAGCACAATAACTAACAGCTTACAAAAATAGAAACTGTGAGCACCTTTACACTTCCAGTTTCTTTCGTCCAGCTGATATCCCATGACGCACTTGCATTCCCTCTTCGGTCCAATGTCTTCACTCTTATCAGTGCATTTCGCTCTGTCTGGACAATGCTTTAGCTCTTCGATGTTGCTGTACTCGTCCGAATTTCTATCACAGGGATCTGCAATTATTAACACGTTGATATCCATTTTAATTTAAAGCAGAGGTTCCCAACCTGTAGTACGCGTACCCCTGGAGGTACGTGAAGAACCATTTAGGGGTACGTGAAATCAAACGGAAACAAGAAAATATAAGGGATTAACACTTTGACTCCTAAGCCGGCCGTAAACGGCCATGCGACTTCTATACTAATGAGGCGGATTTTGGCCGGTTGCTGTTCCGAAAGGGGAGAGAAGGCAGTTGGGTGAGTGGTCATTAAAGGGACCCTTAGGGGAGAGATGAGAGATGAAAGGCCTGCCATTCATATCTCTCATCGCCCGTAGTGAGGAGAAAAGGGGGAACGGGATGGACGAATCCATTCTACAGATGAATTAGTAAGCAAACCTCCACATACAACTGTACTCAGATTTTGAGAACTCTTAGCAGTCAGGGGGTTAAAAGAGTTAGATAATTTTGTTTCTCCAAGAGAATTTTTGCTATTTAATAGCTATATCACTTAAATAGTTAATTAATACGAAATGTAATTTTTAGCTGTCCTTATAAGTTAAAACGAAATAATAATAATACTCGTTTCATCTGTTTTGGCGTGGAACTAATGCTATTGTAAAAATGGAATAAAACGTAAAATCAAAAATAAGTTCTGCAAATCTTATTAATTCGAATCATTTCGCTTTTAAGCTAATCTTAACATTATTGATAAAAGCTTCCTTGCATAAACGGATGGTTGGCGGGTGGATATGATAATACGGGGTACACGAAAACAAAAAGAATAATCAAGGGGTACACGAGGGAAAAAAGGTTGGGAACCTCCTGATTTAAAGCATAGGTTTCAGTAAATTTCTTTCAAATTTTGTCAAAGACACCATGATTAAGAAAAAAGTGAAATAAAATCATATCAGTTCCAAAAGATACTAAATGTTAAATACCAAAATAATACTAAATGGCAAATTCAAATTTGAGAAAGGGTACCATGGTAGTCAAGTGATGAGGTCGCGGCTTTGGGGACGGAGGGTTTCAAATTCGAAAGCTAATTCAGTGAAACATCCGCTGAGTATGTGCATCTGATGCACGTTAAATCTGGCGTCGAGTATCAAGTATCTCCCGCTGGAATGGCGCGGAAGTTTGGAGAATGGGGTACTGTATCAAACATCTCCCACTGGAGTGGAGAGGAAGTTTGCAGAATGGGGTGCTGGTTCAAGCAATCCTCTTCATCTGACCAAGATTCAATATTAAGATGTTCGCCCAAATTAATATAACTAGCTTAAATAAATTTGAGAATAAAATTTACTAAAAATTTAGCCAAAATTTATTAAATACGTAATAAACTCACACAACATAGTGATGTAAATAGATTTCGCCATTATATTTCAAATGTTTATTAGTAAAAAAAATCTGCAACTACATTTCGAGTTATGAAATATTTCTTATCTTAAATAAGAATATTTTTGAGAATCATTTTTTTCTTTTATGTTTGCCATTTATATCATTCTTTTACCTCTCCACGTAAGAATAATTTTATTTTATTAATTATTTATTGAACTTACTTATTATCATTTTTAATTAACCGCTACTAGCTCTTAAACAAGAAAGATCTGTATAAGAATTTATTTAAAACATTAAATCAAAGCAAAAAGTATGTCATTTCGAAATTATATCTTAAATATTTGACGTGCCTACCTATATAAATTACCAAATGAAATGTAATACGACTTTTTGAAATGAAAAAAAAAATGCAATAAGCAACAAAGGAATTTTACGAACTTAAATATGAGAAATGTGCATTAAAAAAACATCTCGGCATTTTTCAGATCATATCATTCATAATTAAATATGAAACCAAATTATCTTGCTTAATGAAGCCAATTCTTTCTACCTAATAAAATGCAAATATGTGATAATTAATTTATCATCTTCGTAATTTTATCATTAAACAAAAGAAATATTATCTTCCGACTTCGGTTTTTCTAACTCCCGTTAATTATTCTTGTTAATCATGAAGAATTTTCATCTTTTGATGTTACTTAGATAAATATACTTAATTAGATAATGAATTATCTCTAATATCTGCGTCTTCGTAATTTTTTTCATATCAAAAAAAGTGCTGAATATTCATTCAACAGAATACACGACTGAATCGCAATGATGCGACTACCTCTCAACTTTGATATCAGTGACACATACAATAAAATACATGTCACTGATACGGTTCATTTTATATAAGATGAGATGAAAAAACGCACTTTTAGCATAACAACCAATAAGCTCAAGCGTAAAATTTGTAGTTAGACATTAAAGATTGGTTTAGTTATATTAACGTCCCGTTTTGAAGCAACACGAAGGATATTTTGGACAGATCTCGTAATTTTGAACCACAGTCAGATGACGATGACGACACCTTGGACGGCACCCCTCTCCAAGCTTCTAGGCCACACCAACGGCAGGACGTTTGGCCACTACATATGATTTAGCGTGCAACAGGCCCCATACACGGATATTCAGTGGAATCGGGTTTCGAACCTGGAGCCCTCCGACTCCAAGGGTGAGACCTTGCCACTAGGCCACCGCGGCCTCTAGACATTAAAGAAGAGACAGTGGTTGATCTGGTGCTGTGCAGGTTAGGTTAGGTTATATTAACGTCCCGTTTTGAAGCAACACGAGAGCTATTTAGGGACGGACCTCGTAATTTTGAACCGCAGTCAGATGACGAGGACGACGCCTGAGCTGGTACCCCCTCCCCTCCAAACTTCCACGCCACACCAACGGGAGGACGTTTGGCCACTACGTATGATTTAGCGTGCAACAGGCCCCATACACGGCGGATCTTCAGTGGAATCGGGTTTCGAACCTGCGACCCTCCACTAGGCCACCGTGGCCTCCAATAATGCTGTGCAAGTAAAACTTCGATTATCCGTCAGGTTCTCTTATCCGTCATCGTCTAAATTACGCATAATGTACATTTCTGTACATTACTATCGTTATGTCGGAGTTTATATTGATCGTTTTGTAAAATTAAATTCAATATATATGCATTATTCACCTTAAAGGGATTTTATTTTCATTTCCTTCCCAAGCCAGCAGTAAAGTCACGTGAGTGCACTTATGTATTAAGAGATTTCTCCTATCCGTCCATTCGGTTATCCGTCACAGCCCTGGTCCGGATGGTGACGGTTAATCGAAGTTTGACTGTATTTTGGTTTATTGTTTTGACTTTCTTTGATTAACCCCTTAACCGTTGCGCGCGTCATATTCACGTGCATCGAATTAAAAATCGATTATAAACTAAAATTTAATCATTAATTAGCTTTATAATTTGACACAAAAATTACGTAGAATCCATAAGCATCTCAAGTAATCTATGCCTTCTTAGATGAATGAAACCGACAGCCCCTTTCCAAAACAGGAGGAGTCATCTTATTAGACAGCAAAGAAGATGAAACAGTTAAGGGGTTAAAGCTCCATTTTGAAGCCAGCAAAAGTAAGGGTTCTATTCTGGTACCCTCGGTTGGGTTGGAAGACGTCACTTTTCCCGTTGTTAACGTGCGGAAAAAGTGACGTTTTCCAACCCAACCGGGGGTACCAGAATAGACCCGTAAGTGCGAACGGGATTTGCAATGCAATCATCTCATGCCCGTGTAAAGCACGTCAAAAACTCTGCCCTCCCCCCCACACCAGTTTAATTTTGGAATCCATTTCGCATATTCCAGCAGGATAAAGCTCAGAACAGCATAAAATAATTAGCAGTAGTGTGCTAAACGACATGTGCAGTTAAGCTTATCATGTGACTGCCACGTCACGTGAATTAGCTGCATTCAAGCTCCAGTTAGATGTAAAGAACGGCACTGCTGAAACCTTCGACTTCATATTTCCTCATCATACTAACTGGTGGACGTTTCAGTCACATGAGATAGCACCTGCCAAAGTTTTTCAGCGGCTTGCTTCAAAAATTTGGTACTTGCACATTCTAGCGGCCACCGAGATTGAATCGCCAAACAACCGAGATACATCGCCAAGATGGAAGACGGTTTGGCAATACGAGAACGTCAGTTTTGGGTGCGCAGTGAGCCTTTTATTGGTCTCTTGTGCACACGATGCATGCGGCATCTGAAAAGGACAAGTTGCGCATGCGATGCCTGCTGCGTCTGAAGTAGGTACCGGGCAAATTTTTTAAACTTTAAAAAGCATCAGCGACTTCGCTTTTATCAAAGCGGGAACCTAGTAGCTATGCTCCTTCATTGACTGTTAGGAATCTACGTTTTTTAAAATTCCAAAATGAGCTCTCACCTCAAAACATTCCTTCGTCAAAAAGTCAACAGAAGCACAGCAGTCCTAAACAAATCCGTTCGGAACTGATCAGAACTATAGAACACTGAACTTACGAGCTTGGCGAAATCCGAAGGTCGCCAAGTAAGCACATTGGCCTCTTTAATAAACAAGTACCAAAAATTTATGCAAGAAAATGTCTTAATCGAAGAATCTTATTATTATGGGTTCCTGCCCATTCTGGTATTTTATGGAATAAAAAGGTAGACTATCTTGCAAGGAATGTCAAGGAACTTTCTCCATTTATTGACGGGATCTCTCCAGAAGACATTATATCCAGCATAAGAAAACAATCTATCTGAATCACTGCAGAATATTATCATAGTAGTAAATATCACGAATCAATAGGAAATTTCCCAGATATCATCACCATCGCAAAATGGACTCATAATAGAAAACAGGACAGAATCATCGCCCAAATAATAAGCAAAATTATTATAATTCCAGGTCTCCTGCATAAATTCAACCTGACTTCCAATCCTTTGTGCAACAGTTGTAATTAATGTATTGAACGACATTTCACATTTACTGCTAAAATGCGAGAAATATTCAACCTACAGAGTTCAACTTTGGAAAAAATTGAATATCACCGAAGCTAATATGTCTTTCAAATGTTTTTTATATAAAAAGCACCTGTTAGAAAAAATAATTTGATTTCCTTTCTTCAGTCTCTCAAGTACTTTGATATCTATTAACTGCAACCTCACGGCATGCATGTGATAACAGAGGGGTCGCAGTAAATCCCTTTATACAACCATTCAATTAACCAGACCACTGCAATCGCTTTTTTTGTAGAATAGAATCTCGAACTCACAGTCGTCGGATTCTGAAACAGAGATTCCCGACTCTAGACCGCCATGGCTTCTCTAGGTGAGTCAAGAGTACCTCTGTTTCTGAATATCCACAGTTTGAAATACATGGTGGCCATTAAGTTCAGGGGTGGCGCCAGAGGGGGGAAGGGGGGGAACAGGGCCCCCTGTCGGGGATGCTGTGCCCGCCGGTCGGGGAAAAATTTTGTATCCCGTCGGGAAAATTTTTTGTACGGGGTATTGAATTGCAGTTGATAAATAATAATCTGGCGAAAATTTGAGACCAATTTCATTACACTTGTCTCCCTTGTCGGGGAGATCGTGCCCCCCTGTCGGGCAAACTCTAGCACCATTCCTTATTAAGTTTGCGTGAAATTTTAAACAATTGTAACTTTGTGAATATATGTAATAGAAAATATAAAAGAAGAATAGAAGCAAAAAAGTAAGATCCATCTAGGGAATTTTTCTTGTCTTTCCCAAATTTATTTTTAAAAATTTAACTTAAAAGTTATTTTTTTAGAATCATGGCTGTCTAATAGAAAATAATGTCTTGTTCTTTGATTGGCTGAACTAAAATCTACCATTGCTGTCCAAAAAAGGTTAGAACCCATTATAAGAAAGAAAGGCACTTGTTTGTTAAAGAGGCCACCGAGCTTACTTGGCGACCTTGGAATTTCGCCAAGCTCGTAAGTTCAGTGTTCTACAGTTCTGTATATCTGATTCTGTATTCTGATCATTTCCGAACAGATTTTTTTAGGACTGCCATGTTCTACGCTTCTGTTGACTTTTTGACGAAGAAACGTTTTGAGGTGAGAGCTCATTTTAAAATTTTAAAAAAACGTAGATTCCTAACACTCAATGAACAAGCATAGTTACTAGGTTCCCGCTTTGATGAAAACGAAGCCGCTGATGCTTTTTTAAGTTTAAAACATTTGTTCGGTACCCTCTTCAGATGCCACAGGCATCGCATGCACAATTTGACCTTCTCCCGATGCCGCATGCATCGCGTGCGCAAGAGACCAATAAAAGGCTCACTACGCACCCAAAACAAACGTTCTCGCATCGCCAAACCATCTTCCATCTTGGCGATATATGTCGGTTGCTTGGCGATTCAATCTCGGTTGCCGCTATAACGTGCATGTATCAAAAAAAACATCAGGATTCCTCATTCAAATGGATGAGATGGAAAGAAGCCAGCTAAAGAGCAAATTTTACTTTCCGTTGAGTAAAACAGAGTGCCTTCAGTGATTCAGAAAAAATTTTAATTTCCCCAAATATAATTTATAAAAACAAAAGAAACCTAGGTAAATCAAGCTTTTAAATGATTCTTGAATATTCTTTGCAACATACATTCCAACACATCACAATTTACAACTATTTAAATTTGCACACCAGTTTCTTCGGCACCCTGTTTTTTTAACCAGTACTTTGCCTTGCTACTGTAGTTAAAGAACATCAAGACCAACGTGTTAAATGGGAATGGAGAAGATTAAACAGACATTAATATATCTCATTTAGCACTGTTAAAATACAGAAAATTCAACAACTAAGAAATAATCAAAAGCCACCCCCGACCCAACTGAGTTTTAGGTTTGAAAACAGGCCAGATGGGAAGAAACTGACAATAAATATAAAAATTTTGGATAAATGTTTGTTAAAAGACGTTTTTATTTTAATATCTTGTGGAGTGTTTCTTATTTGAGAATTGACGAGTAGCCAACAGCTACTCGTGAAGAAACCAGGAAGCATTCTCGCACCCTGTTCGATCGCTGCTTAAAATTACGTCTTTGGGGTCTATTCTGGTACCCCCGGTTGGGTTGGGAGACGTCACTTTTCCCGTTGTTAACGTGCGGAAAAAGTGTCTACCTGACCTACCTAGACCCGTTTGTCTACCTGAATGACACTAGCTTTCTTGACTGACGCTAGCTAAGAATATAACCAAAACTTTTTAGATATCATGGATCAATTTAAATATTATATCTTTCAGATGCTCACAGTGGGCTTCCGTCTTGAAAATGGGAAACAATTAAAATTCTCTTCAATGATATATATTCAAATATTCTTTGTGAATATTTTTGAATTGAGTTCAGAAAGATATTAGTCATTTTGAACATCAAAAACAACTTAAATATTTTTTGGATCAGAAATGCTCTTTATGTAAATTCATTTTAACTTCCAAATCGATCCAAATCATTATTGTCATATAAATTCTTCCGCTTTTGTAAAAATAAAACAGAGTGGCACTTACTCGGACATTTATCTCTCTGAAATGGAGACCATTCGTGGCACTTTTCCACTTGGTACGATTTGTCCTCCACTTTGTCACAGTGATATCCGTCGTCTTCTCCTTTCACGCACTTCTTCTCTCGGCTTCGAGTGCCCTCTCCGCAAGTGGTGGAGCACTCGGACCACGGTTCCCACTCCGATTTCTCCATTCTGTCTGCAACAAAGAAATAAAATGTATTCAGAAGCTTTCTCTTATATTCCTTTATGCAAAAGAACTTTATACAAAAAACCTTCAATCTATGGAAATGAAACTACTTTACAAACTAAATTTTATTCCATGAAAAATACGTTCCTTAATAATTCACCTCGCATTGCATTTTAGCAACATGTAAAAGAGTTGACATTTTTTTTCCATTTACAACAATGTAAATTTTTTTCCTGTCGGCTTGCACGCTTTGTCTGAGATTATATTGATTTCTTTAAGACTGAAGAGCTGATTTTCCTTCATTCAGTTATGATTTTCATACGTGCTTTTATATTGAAACGAATTTCGAAGACCATTCTTCTATTGATTCATTTTTGAAAGACCGTTGTAATTTTTATTTAATTTTTTGTGCAAGATAATACAGGGTGAATCATAAATCTCCAAGCAAATGAGGAAATCGGTGGCTAATGTTTATTTTATTCGTACAAATGGATCATATGACGCTACAGTTACAGGATATGTTCCACATATCGACACACAATGGCAGTCGCTGTAACCAATTTTCGATGCATTTCATGCCGAAGAAGTCGGGCATAAAATTATGAAAAGTAGAAGCTATAGTGTTTGGGCTGGGCAAAGCACAAAGGCAGACCAAGAATGCATGAAAACATTTTATTATGGGTCAAGTCAATCATCTATCTGAACTCGAGATAGCTACAGACATCTTACTATGCAGAGCAGCCAGTCCGACAGAAGCACATACACACAAATATATACAATCCTGCAAGTGGTTAACAATACAGTTAAAATAAAGACACCAATTACAAAACATATCGAGAGTCATCCAATCTGCATAAGTTCTGCGGCGCACTAGAGCATTGGATTTGAACCCGATTACAAAGAAGCGTGAGACAGTATTCAGCAGGATTGCATCAGTTTTGATCAGGAACATTCTCGTGCATGTTCAGTGCCCACTCAGAGAACTCTACCCTACGGTCAGCATCGTCGCATATTTACGGATCCTACATAGTAGGGAATGAGGTCGCTTTTCATTGGCTCTCACCGTCACGTGACTTGGCTTGCTTCTTAATGATGTCATGTAGCAACGCGCTTAGGCGGGATTTTAACTATTATTTTGTCTTCTAGTATCGCATCATGGAGAAATCAAAACTACCTTCTAATTGTGATTATTTGGATGTTTCCCAAGAAAGTGATTAAAAGATCTTTAGAATAAAGCAAATAAAGGACTGAAGTAAATACCATTTATCTTCACGACGTCATTTAGAAGCAAGCCAAATCACGTGACGCTGAGAGCCAATGAGAATCGACCTCATTCCCTACTATGTCGCATCCGTAAATATACAGCAACATCCTCTGTCAGATGTTGCAACATCTGAAGCTTGTATGGGTGCCATTTGTTAGCCCGCATATTGCTCATGGCACTGCTTTGGCTGATTCTCATTTGCGCAGAGAGACGTCCGGTCCCCTTTGTCGGACTTCTGGCCATCGCTGCTAACACCTGTGTTGACTCACCTTCATCTGTTGCCGTCTTTGGTCTTGCAGATCTGTTTGCATCGGCGACGGAACTTGCCCTTTTGAATTTCATGATAAGTTTTGCCACTCTGTCATGGGTTATCTGCGTTCTGTGCGTTGCATTCAAAGTACTCGCTACATGACAGGTCGTACCCCTCCCAGCCAACAGAATAATGTCAAATCGTTATTATTTCGTTTGTGGAATCTCTTTTCAATTGGATCACCTTCCCCGAAATGAAAAAGAAATTAGTCACCGCTTTCATCATTTGCATGGAGACTTATGACTCATCCTGTAGACCCTTTGCTCTTGACTTTCAGTTACAAACCATTTCTGTTTTAAGTTTTTTTGTTTTGACATTCCTTATGAATTTGGGACAGTGTCTCGGCTTCGTGACCGGAGGGTCGGGGGCTCGAGACACGATTCCACGAAAGATCCCTTCGTGTTTAAGAGCCTGGTGCAGGTTAAATCTGTCGAGGGTGTGTGCTCCCGCTAGTTTTGTGGGGAGGTTTGGAGAGGGGAGTCTTCCTTGTCATCGGACCACGGTTCAAAGGTGCTAGGTCCTTCCCAAAAAAGTACTCGTGTTGCGTCAAAACGCAATAACATGCTTAATATAACAAGAACTAAATTATAAAATTTGATTTAATATTTTAAATATTTCTATGTTATTTTTTTCTCAGCAACACAAAATTTATTTTTTCAATTATATTATATTTGAAAAATAAATTTGTTTACCAATCTATTATTCAAAGAATGTTTTGAACAGATATGAATTACAAAATACATGAAATCATCGTGTAGAGGAAAGATATTTCTCGAAACATAGATAGTCTTCCAGAATATTCATGATTCGAAACGCCGACGATGTCAGACTTGTGGGCTAAACTTCGAATATCTTCTTCTACAGCTGTCCATTTTTCAAACATGCCATTTTTAAATACATAAGTGCAGTTTAATAAAGAATATGAGACGGCGTTTTCGACAATGCGTTGCCATATGATTCGGGGTGGTCTTTGAGCAACCTTAGTTACCAAAGTTAGTATATGCTGTCTATATGTTAGTATGTAAGTTCAAAGTTAGTATATCCTGACTCTCTTCATAATTCTGCACCTGAGAGGTAAACTATCTTATGTCCAATTTTAATGATTTATTTGCTTAATCCGGACTGCATCCTAGGATGGGCATAGTTTCGTAGTTGTATGTCAAAATGAACAAAATATAACTCCTCTCGAAAAAAAATGAGCATTTCAGAGCATTTCGTTCTGGAACTTCTTTTAGCTCTCCTGAAAAATGTTGAAGTTGTTACTGTCTGTCCTCCATGAGAACTGTCGCCGTCAAACTGTCTAGTTTACGGCGGTCGCTATAGCAACTGGTTATGCTAGGGAAGATCCATTTCGAATAGGAGGAATCCAACGGAAGTCGGAGTATTTTTATTTTTAGCGCCAGTTTGCGGCGGAACAAATTTGAATGAACTTCCACCTACTAGGAAATGGATTCTTCCTGCGACAACCTGTTTCTTTGTTAGATAATTTGGCGGCGACAGTTCTCGTTTAGAACAGACATAACTTAGCACGCTCACGTCGGTTCTGAAATTTGCATCTCCTGCCACCGGGCGGCAGCCCTAAGATCGCTTTGCTTTATCGGGCGGCGCTGAACTAATGCACAAAATGAAGACTTACTGCAACGCTAACCATTTCTGTTTTGCTTTCGTTCCCGCTATTGCTGTTTTGCTGCCATGCAGTTCAGATTGGTTAAGCAAACCGAAAAGACTGCAAGCTTATAAGCAATAAGAGTCAAGAAGCTTCTGAAAATTCCATCTTCTGGTTTCTGTTTACCGTCAGATGAGAATCATCGAAAATGTGAAAAGGCTATAAGCTAATCTAACGATATACACAGTTGATGGTTTGTGGTACCGCCTGATGGGATATCCAAGAGTGAGCCAACGGTAGCACACACGGTCCGATAGTACATTAAGCAAACCGAAAAGACTGCAAGCTTATTAGCAATAAGAGTCCAGAAGCTTCTGATAATTCCATCTTCTGGTTTCTGTTTACTGTTAGATGGGAATCATCAAAAGTGTGAACGGGCCATAAGCGAATCCAACGACCTACACAGTTGATGGTTTGTGATGCCGCCTGATGGTATACCCCAGAGTGAGCCAACGCACACGAGGCCCGATAGTACATTCAAGTGCGAGCCACCGGTGGTACACACCGCCCGATGGTACATTCGAGTGCGAGCCACCGGTGGTACTGGCCTGCGTGAACGAGTTAAGCTAGTTTGCCTCTGGCTTACAGAATTTGCTTCTTAAATTTTATCTTTCAGACTGAAATGTATTATTTTAAAGAGTATAAACTACAAAACATATAGCTTCAAAAAAGAAGATTCGAAATCATAAAAAGCAATCGACAATTAATTGGTACTACAAGCTGCATAAATGTTTAATATTTCATATGTGGATCTGTGCGATACACAAAGCTACAGCAAAAATAAATGTTGAGTAAACTTCAGGCTAAGTACTTGATTAAGAAACCAGGAAGAGATAACGATCACGAGCTGTTCAAGTTCCAATTAGTCAGGCTAATCCATTCTACTTTGTTCTACTTTCTTAGATAAGTGTTTTCTAGCTTATTCTTAGTAACGAAGTCAGACTCTTCTTAAGCAACAGTTCTTAATGCTGTGATTTGTTCTAACACTTTGCAACGCTCTAATAAATAAATATTTATTTAGGCTTAAGTAGTATAAGAAATATTGATATATAATTTAATATATTTATATTCTAGTTATTTCTGTGAATTATAAAAATTCAACTCAACTCCGATTTCCGTTTAGTTAGCATTTACAGTGATAATTAATAAATTTCAAGTTCAAATAGTCTTTGAAGTTGTTAGCTATTTTCATTGATTGTTAACTTTATATATCATTAATTATGCAACTCAAAGGATTGTATTATTTCAAAATCGAAGAAAAATATTTTCAACTTATTATTTTCACTGAAGCTCTTGATTAAAATGAAAATTTTCATTTTTACAGCTGGGAGTTTAAGCCCTACACTTTCTTGTACGTTTACACATTATGACGCGTTATATGCTTAACTGAGTAATATAGTGAAGAGAATCGAATATGCATTTTGGACATTATTCCCATTAACCGATTGGGTGCGAAATTCGATATAGGTCTACAATTCCGATGCCAATTTTCATACCAAATTTCATTTATCTTGCTGGTCGGTTTTTGAATAATAGTGTTCTCATAATTCATACACCGGGAAGACAAAGAAACAGCCAGTCGACCCGTCACGTCGGTGGATTTGAGGCAAAACTAGACACAGATCTACAATTTTGGCCTAAATATAAAAGATGCATTTTGGAATTATCGCCTTCACATACACAAGAATTGACAAAATTCAATCCTTTCATGGATTTGGTCCAAATAGATCCAGATAGATAGATAACCATGTGTCAAATTCTATCTCTCTGGTTGTTTGCTTGTTTGAGTTATCGCCTTCACACATACATGAATTGACAAAATTCAATCCTTTCATGGATTTGGTCCAAATAGGTCCATATAGATAGATAACCATGTGTCAAATTCTATCTCTCTGGTTGTCTGCGTGTTTGAGTTATCGCGTCCACAAGTACGCGGATGAACAAGCAGAGAACTTCCCGTAGAGGGATTTTGTCCAAAATTTGAATGAAATGTACAAGTTTGGTGTGAAGGCGTATTCCATATTTAATCCGTATAGCTCCTTCCGTTTTGGGTTATCGTGCACACAGACAGGCAGATATAATTGCAAAAAATGTTCTTTCGGACTTGAGTCTAAAATGAGGAGATTCATCAAAATCTCGAGATCGAATTTTTTGAAAATTATAGTGCTGTCTCTTTAAATACTTCGTTTATCCGAAAGTAAAACAGAATTGAAGTGAAAAGCATTTGGACCTTTATTAATCGAAGGAGTTTTGAAAATAAATCCAAAGAAATGGATATTATAAACATGTTTTCTTTTATTATTGCTTTGGTGTCAATCATCATGCCATTATAAGGTTAATCGCAAGAGAAAATAATTTTCGAAGTGCGCAAAACTCACTGGTATAGTTCATTTTATTCCGCATCAGCTATTTGCTAAAGCACTTTATTGGACAAAACCTACATCATCCTCTTTCATGAAATACACATTTCTTCATGACATGTACATCTTGAGTCCCGCTTTGCTGACTTTGACGTTTTTGTCATATTTGAGATATCCAAACAGCAACTTCGAATGGGCAGACTGTCGTAGCTGTATGTTGGGAAGAACAAAAGATAACCACACTCAAAAAATTAATAGCGCGTTGCAATACATTTTGTGTGCGTTCTGAAACTACTTTTATCTCTCCTATAAAATGTTAAAACTGTGTCTTAAGATAGTTTACCATTGACGTTAAGATATATGGTCACTACTTAAAGTTTATATGGGATGTATCGACGATATCGAAAGAATGCTCAGTTTCGTGGAAGTTTTTAATCATGTAGTTAATATTTTTGTATTTAATTGTATTTATGATCAAATAAAATGCTATTTTCATAAGTAATATGTGTGAATTTTTTTAATAAATTCCATCTGCATCTATACCAAACCGAATATAGCAATAAGAGTGCAGAAACGGTTGTTGTTTTTGAGCCTAATAAACCATTGGGTAAAGGTATAATTCAAACCCTTTCCTTTTTAAAAACTGACATGATATTCCATCAGATACATCCTCTTTGAGTACATACAGTTGCTTAACAAGCAACGCCAATTTTCCAATCCATCATATACATCCTCTTTGAGTACATACCGTTGCTTAACAAGCAACACCAATTTTCCAATCCATCA
>BGPR01025793.1:0-22067 GCA_013235015.1 Araneus ventricosus
CTGTACTTCGTTCAGTTACATGCTTAGCTTTTTCTGGGGCTAGTGGGGTCCTGGTTCGAAAAGATATTAAATGCTTCGTTAGTAGTATTGTCGACTTTTGAAACTGCTTTTTTGGCCAGTTTGAATTGAAATTTGCTATTGTGGAAGATTTACGATCTTTTTTGAATATTATCCTTCCTCAAGTACCAAGGGGAGTTAAGGACCTCAAAGGGTACCGAGAGAACCCTCACTTATGCTTGGAAGATGTTTTCACAGGAGATCTTTGTCGAATGTGTTTTTTTGAGGGGTTTGAGACTTGGTACCTGGGTGGTCAACAGATAGTGTCTTTGGCTGAGGTCATGGGACTGGAGGTGGAAATGACACCAATGAGCGTGAGGGAAGACCACAGCAAGACCTGAGCATCGAAGAAGGGAGTTCCATTGTGTTTCCACAGCAATAGAAAGTTGTGGAGAGAAGACTCAATGGAAGTAGGCCAATATGAAACAACCATCTTCTGAGTGTAAGAAGAAATACGGTTTGTCATGATAAGCAGACTGAAAGCTAAAAAAGTCTGCGATGTTCAAAACAACATGAAAAAGATTAGCAGTAACGAAAAATATTTAACAACTCAGAAAAAGGTTCGAGTTTACCAATAAACGACCCTAGAAGATAGATGGATACTTCGCCAATTAACTATCACGCTCACAGCGGTAAATAATCATCAGTAAACCTTCTGCTTTAACAACTTATTCTCATTGGTGTGCCCATTTCAAAATGCAGGGAAAGATATCTTTCATTTTCAGGGATTATCAGCGCAGTATGACGTGAATGAGTGTCGGGGACCCTCAAAACTCCATATTAATTCCATGCCACATATTACAATGCGTGGGTTAAGATGTACTTTAGTAGTAAAAGCTTTAAAATTTTACTAATAGGGAAAATAGGCATAGGTTAAAAAAAATAGGCCATTTAGATCCATTGGGAGGTTACGTGCGATGAGCTTGTAGATGGTCACTTTGGTAACCAAAGCTAATCAGAACCACCAAATGCCTTAAAAATGATACAAATTCCTATACAAAAGGATAACAGAAAAACAGATATCACTTTTGTTGGTCATGTGCTGATTCTTGTTTTAATCTGAAATAAAAGTTAATATTAATGTCACACAATTAAATATATATGTTCAACTTTTATAAACTATCTTAAAAAAGTCATTGAAGTGATGTCTTTTTTGCCAACAATCCTTTGCAAATTGTTCATTTGAGTAATACTTATCAAAAAGATTCTACATCACGGTATTGGAACTGATATTCATAGTGTGGAGGGGCTCTTAGGTTGAAGGTGGTATTTATTCAGCCCTTCTTCTTCGTTATTGTCCTCATGCTCTCCGAGTCATGTCTTCTATTCATCCATAGTTGACATTCTTTTTTCTTCTGTGTTTATCAGTTTCTCCAAATTTGAGCTTCACGATTGATCCATGTCTCATAATCCCTCCTCTCCGAAAATGCAGTAGATTTACCACATGACGGAAATACTCTTCTTATTTTGGTTCCCTGATAGAAACTCTCCAAGATGAAACACGGTTCATATAAATCCGACAGGTAAAATCGATGCAACGCGAATTCAGTGGCGGGGAATTTTTATATGGATTTGGACATGGAGATCCGTTTCTAGCTATTTTGATCAGTCAACTGAGTCGAGCTTACAGTGTGCATTACAAGTCGAGAGTACTCAATAGAGTGATCAGGTGGACTACGGCTGATCTGTGGAATTTTTCAGCATGCTCTGTATCAGAGGTTTGTTATAATTGAATCTGTTTCCAACCATTTACCTCATGTGCGTGCTGAGGCTCAATTGTCTACAGCCACTTAAGGTCACGGTCAATATTCGATCCAAATAGTCAGAAAATGAAACGATTACGTTAACATTGCCATTATCAAGCAGTTTATTTTCTTTTATGGCTACTGCACAAGAATGTTTGCATGTAGAGTAGACTCTGGATATTTGTGAATATCAAACTAGAAGCACTGTAGGACGAGAACTGCAAGTGTGTCGGACCAGGGAGCGCGAGTTCACGGATGATAGGTGCCGTATAAAAGACCGAATTCGCAACCCGATGGCACAATAATGAGTGGTGTGGTTGAGGTCCATCTCCGAAGACAGGTCATACAATCGGTTTTCGAAAAGTTGTATGCATGAGCGCTTCGTATTGGGGATTTTGTCAGGTGCATGACTGTGCTGTCGATGGCGCTATCTTTCAAAGTTTACTGGATGCTTCTTGAGCGATTGGTTTGATTATCCCCTAATTTTCCTTATAACAAATATATTACAGAATGTACAATTTAAATCTTGAACAGTAGGCTATTGTTCCTATTGCTTAATTCACTCGCGACGCCGTCATTGCAGCTTTCTCTGACCCTTCTAGAAAAACCGACACATAAGAGCCGGATTATAAGAATTCCAAATGCATAGTGTGTATGTCGCTGACTTTATATTAATTGAAGGGTCGTTCAAATATTACGTAAGCATTTTTTGGTAATTTTGACTCTCCATAATTGATCATCAAAATAAGCAAATAGCAAACCCTTCTTATAATTACATCCAGAAACTGCAAAATCCTAAAGATTGTCGTTTTTTTTTACAATACGTATAACAGTAATAATATAGTTTTAAAAATTTTAGAACTTAATTGAAATAAAAAACCTCTTAACTCGGCTTAAAATGAAAAAAAAAAAATGTATGTTTAATTTTCTTACAAATTTGTTAAGGAAAATTTCTTAGTTTATCACAATTTTAAAAGAATATCGCTATATTTTAAATTTAATTTTGCACATGCCATCATCTATTCAGATGTTGACAAAGGTTGCTCAAGCCATTTTTCCATCTGTTATTATATTGCTTCCCCCTTTGTTACTGCGTCATCGCTTTTTTCCCGGAAGGAATCTTGATAAACTTCTTTTTCGTTAATTTTTCACAATTGCCCCTACACTTTTTGAGCATGCGACAAAAGGACTCGACTTTTAGTAATCACTTTCATATCGAAAACGTAAGTTGTTATATAAAAGCAAATGAAAACTTTATTTTCCAATAAAGTTCAAAACACTCTTATAACTGTTAATTACACTATTGTAGGCTACATAAATTTGAAAGGTAACAATCATTACAATATGTAAAATGTTTTTAATCTAAAACATACGAAGTGAAAAAAAAATTAAATCTTAGATTGCTGAATGATTCATTTTTAAAGTATTTTCATAATCTATTATTGTTATTTGATATTTAATATTTTATTCAAAACGTAAAGTCGTATTCGAACCACTTCATTTCCTAGATTTACCTTTGAAAATTGAAGAATACTTTCACTTTAAGATTGCATTAGTAAATATCATTTATCTATTTAATTATAGAAGATGTGAATTTTAACACTTTATTACATATTACAATGTCAGTATACTCTACATATTTTAACAAATGTAGTGAATATTAACAAGAATAAGTAAAGTTATTTCATACTAAGTTAATTATAAAATAACTTTCTTAAAATTGAAATATTTAAGTTTGGTTCCAAATGTAATTTTTTTTCCATGGAAGTAGTTATTTCCTTAATAGTGCAGATATTTTGTACTATCTAATTAGATTACCTCCCATGTTTTGTGGGGGGGGGGGGTATTGTCGTATTGATTTAACTACATGTCTGCAGAACACTTGAGATGTTAATGAATTACCGATCATTTTTGTATCGAGTTACAAAGTATATGAATGACATAATTTTAGTTTATAAGTTTAAAAAATGATATAATTCGATGCACGTGTGGAGCTCGTGCAAAACAGTTGAGGGTTTAATCGACAAAATGAATTGTAATAACATAAATCGGGCAAGCGGTATTTTAAAGACAAAAATATCTCCTTTTCAATTCTTTTTTTTTTTTTTAAACTGAAATCGAAAGTCCTTCGCTAAAACATGAAATTGGAAACCGGTGTGCAACGCCATCCAAAGGAAGTTAACAAATTGAAACTAATTTACAATCTGACGTGTACTTTACACATTAGTTAACCCTCTGCGGACAGGTAACTTTTTAGAACACTCAGATCAGGTTGGCGCACTCTATGCGCCGTCTCGTTTTCTCCAACTCTACGCTGATTCAATTATACACATCTTTATTTTTTATGGTGTAATCAGATTAAAGGTTGAAGGGATGGATGATACAAACATTTGTGTTCGAGTTTGAGTCACTATATTGGACAGACATTTCTCATCCATGTCTGTCCAATGGAGTGCACCCCTTTTATTGGTGAAATACAAAGTTGAAAGAGGCGGACAGCTAAAAATCGCCGTTCCTATACAATTCTGCATATTTTAAATGGCTCGATTCTGACAAGTATTCTGCATACATGTATAGAAAAGTATATAGAAAAGACGAGGGCATTGTATACGTGTATAGAAAAGACGAGTAGTCTCGAAGGGCGTGTGATATATAGCTATCTATACCATGGTCCACAGGTTATTTCAAAGCATTGTCTAGTCAGTCTAACGCCAGTATTTCTCCGAATTCAAGTTCAGAATGAGGACCGTCTCTCGCTGTGTCCAATCGCGAGCATAAACCCGATAATCCAACGACTTAGATTAATGTAATTTGATGTCTGGTATTCTAATTATAGCTGTACATGGGAATCAAATTTTGCTTTCGATCCATCGAAAAGAAGGCGCCGAAATACATACTCGTTTTTCTTAAATCTAACTACGAATATAACAAAACGATTTTAAATGCATCGCGCTATGCAAGAGGTAGAAAGAGGGGAGGTAGAAGGACGTTGCGAGGGTAGGAGAGGTAAGTTGAACCACCCCCCTTAACTCGAACTTACCGCCTTAAACCGGTCTTGCCGAATATCCGCATCCTTGAGGTGCCACATTTATTAGGGAGTAGACGAAAATTCTAGGGTAGACCACTCCCTCTGATTAATTATTGCATGTGTTTATTGTCACACCTATCCAAGGAAAATGTTACCTATCGTCGCTTCACATGCAACACCACCTATCTCAATTTGGTATAACCAAGGTGTACGGTACGTCCTTCGCCAAGCTGGCGCCAAATCATGTATTACCGCCAAACGTCCTCCATGTTTCCACATTTATCATGTTATCGTCCGCCATTGGGTACCACATTTGGAAATATATCCCCCAAAAAATTCAAGTTTGGCGCCGTACCGTGCACTTTGGTTTGGCACTCAATTTTTTGAAATTTCGAAGAGGAAAGAAATACTCTATTTTTCGCAGCCAATAACGAAGATTTCTGCATTTTTTAAATATCCGATATAAAGATGAGACCGCATATTCCTGATTGATTGATTGAGATTGGCACAAGAGTTCAGAAATATTCGTTTTGGGTTGAGAAGAATTGAGTATTTCTTTCCTCTTCGAAATCTCAAAAAATTGAGATAGTGACGTAGCATTTTATTTTGTGAATTATTGCGCTTATTTACACGAATGTGCAACACTTTATGCCAATGATCGCTTAAACTTTAAATGTATTTATGTGGAAGTTATCACTGGTAAAATAAAATATAAATATATACATTTTTTTTAACGTGGGAATCTGATAGGAGACAGACAGTTCATTGTATATATATACATATATATTGTAAATAGCATAGACATCGTTTTCTTCCAAAAACAGTTTCGAAAGTAGTGAAAGGAAAATCTCAAAACTAAAAAAATAAAGAAAGAAAGAAAGAAACGTTACTTAAAAAGTTAATCTTGTACACTTTTAGAGGAATTTTATGGAATTTAGCCCAAAAAGTTTGGTTACATAACTCATAGGCACTGTTTACACACTAAAGTAGGAATGGGAAAAACCTACCAGTTTTAACATTTTGGTTAGCCGGGTATTTTTTTGTTTATTTTTTTGTCCCGGTTATAACCGGTTATTTTTTTAAAATCCAATAACCGGATGAAGAAAATTAGATTGAAAGATAGGCTCGATATTAGGGTCGATTAGACTAAAATTTACTAAGTTATGAAGCTTAGAATTTCATCATCTTAGGTCAATCAACAACAACCGCTTCCTCGAAGCAGAGAGAGTCTTTATGAACAGATAAATATTGGCCAATGGATTGATTTCCTGTAGAAACAATATTAATAAAAAGTTTTAACTATATAGCGCCTTTTATATAAAAAAAGAAAAAGGATTATTTCAAAAACGGTTATTTTGAGCGGTTATAACTGTCAGGTTAAACCGGAGGTGAAAAAAAACATGAATAAAAGAAAACTGCTTATTTTCCCAATAACCACCATCCCGGCACTAAAGCTTCTTGAATTTAAATACGGAAAAAAAAGACTGTATATACATAAATAGTCCAGTAAACAAAGGAAAAAATAGAAAAAAAAAGATGCAGTTTTGAAATTTAGCTCAGTTGTTGGGGATAGTGTCATCTAAAAGTCCCCGCCGGTGAGGAGTGCGCGGGGGGTACAGGGGGTTAAAGGGAAGTTTTCAGTTTTTCATAAATATCTCGAAAAATATGGGTTCTATCGAAAAACACTCAACTACAAAATTAAACTACATGACATTTCCTAGAAAAAAAGTCTCACGTTTTTTTTTGTAGCGTTAATAGTTTAGAGGATACAGGGAATTCAAAAGTCAATATTTCTAAAATTCCTTATTGTAATGATAAAATCAATTAAAAGTGCTGAATCAGCAACCCTTATAGAAAACCTCATGCCTATATAATAATTATACAATGGTAGTATTGTATGTGTTGGATTGGGGGGGGGTGTAACAAACCCATCTGATGAACAATTATGATCCCTTTTTCCCCTCACTTCCATTCCCCTTCACAAGTTTCCTTCTACTCGTAGTCCAGTCACGAATTGTAAATTTTAAAAAATGGCGTAGTTCTGAAACTCGTCACAGTTGTTTGGGAGAGTGCCCTAAACGACATACTAAAAATTCCCGAGTTGGGTGCGCAGAGGGGGTTGAAAGGAGAATTTCTCAGTTTTCCTTAAATATCTCGAAAACTATGGATCCTAGCGAAAAAAAACTTATGTATAAAATTAACTACATTAAATTTCCTACATAACTAGTCCTAAATTTTTGTAGCATGAAATTTTAGAAGATACAAGGTGATTATATACAAGGAATATTTCTATAATTCCTTATTGCAATCGTAAAAGTACACGCTTATGTATTATATGATTCACGTACACCCACAAGAATTTTGTTACAATCCGATTGAATTTAGATTGCATAATCCGTAATATAATATCCTGCTGCTAAACTGAACTTTTGACTTTTTGTTTATTTCGCTCATTGATTATAAAAAGTTCTATTTATTTCAGGTTAAGATTATCAAAACAACATCATCCGAAAATGAAGTGTCCTAGAATCAATAGAGCTCTTTTTCCTTTGAAGATCGTGCTCTTCTGTTGGTATGGCGGTAAGTACATTTATCAAAATCTACTGCTTAATTTAGGACCAGAATATATATACATTAGTGTAACTAAACAGCATGGGACCCCGCCAAATTTTAATGGTTGAGTCCTTATAAATATGGTAGGGTAGGACAATAACACTTTCTATGAGTCCATTTAATTGCTAGAATTTTGACATGGACACATCCAGTGACTAGCAGTACGAGAACCCCAGTAAATACTGGATCCCTTAGAAAGATGGTAGGGTAACTGCGGGGCGGAAAAATCACATGATGTCCCTGATACACTCACCTTAGTTTCGCCACTGGATGCTGACTCGAATACGAAGGGAGGGAGTTGCTTGTTTTAACTTCCAATGCAAGTGTCTTCTGCATGCAGCGGAAACTGACCTGGAGGTATGATCAGACTGGGCGCCACACTTAGAGGAAAAATGGTGGCAAAATAAATGCGTATTTAACGCTTCTTTCTAAGCTAAATTGGATTAGGGGACGAAAAGTTAACATTATGGCCTGGGCGCCACTTATCCTCCGTACGCCACTCTCTTGAAATCAATTTTTTTTGTCCGACACCATACTGTTTGTTTGTATACATTGATTAAAAGACAGTAAAAAATAGATAGAATTTCTTTTCCTCTTTGCAGATCCTTTCAATCACATATACTTACGAAGTTACAGCCATTGCAAATGAGTGATTGACTTAAGGATATCTTATAAACAGCGTTTCGAAAAAACATTCACGTTTCTAAGGAAACAATCCGGATGCCCTTCATTTGTCCAAAAGGTGTGAATATCACGTTCGAGACGCCTGATGGCCACGCTTTGTCTTTATATATATTTTATCCCCGCTTCCATTAACAGATAACAGGATCTACCAATTTGTAAATAACAGCCCATTCAAAGTTTCCTTTTCTGATAGAAATAACGAGATCTTTATACACAAACATCGACAACTAACGATCTCCCTCACGATGACGGCCAGAACTAACGCACTGTTTTATCTTATCTCAACAAGGAAGGCAAGAGCGGGACTTTACACTCCGAGTCGAATATCAGAAGCACTTGAAGGATTGGTGGCTCTTCGACTCCTCTTATCAGCTTGTGAATCTTCAAGTAACGAGGAAAGATGCTTTCACCGCGGGTCATTTCAGCTCGTTTAAAAACCCATAAAAGAGAAAGGTTGCGTCGATTTGCTGCGGTTGCGGAAGTATTTGGCCTTAAGGAGGTTTTAATTTAATAATCTGTGAAGTGATGGCCCAGATCGAACAAGTTGCATACACTAATGTTTTCATTCCCATTTTTTTAATACTCCAGTGTCGATTATCTCTCTAGCAGAACGAAGAGAAAATATTTTGACAGTCAAAAAATTAGACTTTTAGATTTCGGAGAATTTCCTTGTTACTTTCTCGTATACGAAGTATACAAAGAGAAAGTATTGTAATCGTCAAAAAATTCGAACTCGAGATTTTGACGAATCTCAACGTTTTAGACCTCCCTGAGTCTGAAAAACACATTTTTTTGGAATTATCTCTATCTGCGAACAAGATTACTCGAAAACTATTGGAGCTACGGATTGAAATTTGGTAAACTTAACACATCAGTTGTAGGTTTCTAACAAATTTTGGACAATATCCGTCAACGGGAAGTCTGTCTTTCCGCATTCCTGTGAACTCTACACTCTTAAAACTGTACCTCTGATATAAGAGGCACATTTTGAACTTTTGTGCCCCTGAAAATTAAGAGGCACATTGTGCCTCTGAACGTTAAGAGGTACATGGTGCCTTTGAAATTAAGAGGCACATTGTACCTTTTAATTCAGATTCAAGTGCCTCTTATTTGAAAGTATATTCTGTGCCTCTTGCAGTCTAAGAGGCATAGAATATAATAATATGCCACATGTTTTGGTTCATTTCACTTCCAGTGCATACAATAGATTTAATTTTATATAAAGAAAATGAGATGTACAAAAAATCTCATGATTATTTATTTTTATACCTGCATACATGAAAACCTTTTTTTAAACAAACTTTTTAATTTCATATATATTTATATACAACCTTTTATTTTAATTCTGATATGATATTTTAGTTTAAATGCAAAGACTAATTTAGGAATCATTGAATATTATCCAATCCCAAGATTTAATCCAAAATGTAAATTTAGGTCATTTTGCAACACTAGGGGATATTTTACTTTGTTGTGATCTCTAAAATCATCTCTAGACCGACCATTTTTTTTAAAAAACCATTTTCCATGTTGGATTATATTAGTCCTCTAGCTCACGTGGAACCACAAAGGTAAAGACAACTAAATTTAGCAGTTTGAAGCACCACTCTTTCCTAAAAAAAAAAAAAAAAAAAAATTGCTCCATTCTGCTTTTTGGTTATATTTTCAATCACTTTAATCTCGCATGGTAAAATATTAATGTACATATTTTGATGCTTTACGAGCACAATTTACACATTTTTTGATAACTACTTAAAATTTTCTTTTTAATTATTCATGAGAATTAAAGCAAATACCAAAAATTATGTATTAAAATTAAGAATAAGTCATGAAAGACTCCTTTGATTGAAATTGAAAATTATTAATAAATGTTTAAACGTCGCACAAAAATTAATGAGGGAATCTATTTTAAATGTTGTTTCCCTGTTCATTAAAAAAAAAACCAGGAAGATAATTCAACTTAAATACTTACTGATTTGTTTATATCACAATCACACAATAAAACTAATGCTAGAAAAAAGTTTAAATATATGTAAATGATAAAACTGATTTAACTGTATTTTTAAAAATAATACATTAAATATTGCCAGGAAACAAAGAATACTTTTTCCATCATAAATTCTGTAATATAGTTTAATAAATATCATGAATTTTTAGTTATATTGTTGCACAGTAAATTCCAAGGAGTAGTAGATTAGCATGAAAAAAATTACAATAGATAAAATTATAGTAATTGAAAATAAATTCTCTGTTATTATAATTAGAGATGCATTACATTCAGAATTTTGTTAATACTAAATAATCCATTTTGTGCTATTTCTAAAACACAAAGAATTGCTTGAATTTGTGTATAAATTAATAATTATTTTCTGACCATAGTTTTTATGTATTATCCTAAATACAACCCAATCACACTTAATTAAAATACAAATCAAAGTTATTTAAAATTAGTATTACAATTTATTGAAAGGAAATTTTGCTATTTTAAGTTTTGACTCTAAAAATGAAAGTAAGTAGTTAAATTCAAAGTTTGTGGTGCTGTTAAATGAAATAATAGTGATAATAGTATTACCAAATAAATACATATATACACAGGGCAAGCATTTTAAAAAAATATCTCTCCCAGACACACAAACACTTTAAAAATTCCTTGGTAAGCCATTGTGTAGTAAATTTATTAATTTACTTTGTGTTACACATCACTTTTCCCACCTGTTTTTATCTCCTAAAAAAATTTCTGACAAATAATTAATAAAAAGAAAAAAATTGGAAATCAATCAATTGGAATTTTTTTATCACTACTGTTCACCAAACTCACAGCTTACATACTTAATAAAAATTAAAATACAAGATATGTGTGAACAAATAAGACAAGACAGATAAATGCAACATATTTATTTTATAGTCTGTGTTCTTTACATCAAATTAAATATTTTGTCACCTGAAGCAAGTGGTTTGATGCACATTACAAAATAAATATCTTGATCCAATCATTTCTAAATAAAATACTTGAGCCAGGTTTCTTCTGTTCGGAACTGCATTCACCCTCCTACAGATATAAATGTATAAGAAAATACTTTAGACATTTAATAATTTTTATAAACGAATTCCAGTAGCCTTTTTTAAATTAAAAAAAAATTGAGTTAGAAAATTGAATTGATAAAGTTAAAAAAATAAGAATTTTGTTGGTTCCATTTTAATGCAGCATCATTTTAATTATTTTAACAGAAAACTAACAACTTTTAAGCCAAACCACATTATGCGATGAATTTTTTTAATTCAATTTTTTTTTTTTTCAAAATTCAAAAAAAAAAAATCAATTTTTCAAAATATTTATACTTATTTATATAACAGAAATTAAATATATATTACTTGTAAATATTCTCTTTAATTTAAATCAATGCATCATTACATTAAATGATTTTGTGAGAAAATGCAATGAATCTACGTTAAATAAGCATTTTTTTTTTTTTGGAAAATTAATTCAGAACTCTACTAAGCTTCAATTTTGCATGCACATAAACTGAAAGATACCATTGTTATCGCACTCCATGTAGCTCTTTTTGGCAGGGAAAAATACTTAATAGGTCTCTGTATTGTTTCTGTTAGGGATTTTACAAAAGACATAGGACTATCTACTTGTGTTTCGTATAATAACATCTCTATACCTCCTGCCATAAGAAAGTAAAATAATGAGAAAAAAGAAGCAAAGTTTATTTGCAAATATAAAGGTTTGGAATGTTGATCACTGCCATGTTCTAGATGATGCATGAAAATAATTACAAGATTCCGTTTTAAAACAATTTACTATTTACACACTAAAAATCATTTTAAAAAACATACACAATGAATTTTTTTTAATTACAGAAATACATTAACACAGTTAAAAATTCAGATTAAAATCAATTTCTTTTTTATTTACATATTAATTAATTAATCAAACTACTGCAATGATACAAGGAAGCATTATACATATTTTCATCAATAAGATAATTCAACAAAGGATTTAATAAATTTGTTACTTTGAAAGTAATGTATATTTTTGATGTTTTCATATTAAGTGCATTAATATTCTTAAGAAAATGCTTAATGAAAAGTACATTATGGTCAAAATAAATTGTCTCTAAACCACAGAATTTTAACAATTTTCCAAAATGATTTTTTGTCTGAAACCATAGTATTACTACCAGAGAACACAATATCACCAACTCAAAATGGCACAGAATTAGCCATTAACTTATATATTGGCACACAAGTCTTACCCAAGTCACTATCAGTAATATCAGTATTAACACAAGATTTTTCTATTAAGATATTTGTTTTCCCTACATCAAGAAAAATGAAAATGTAGTTTAGATATTCCCCTTTTTACTTTTTCTTCTTTTTCTCAAATAGTAGCAGCAAATTGCATTTGAAAATATTCACTAATAGAAAAGGGAAGATTTTTAAAATAGAATTTTTAAAAATTTTTTTGCTGTAGCATTCTTTGCTTCCATACGCATGGTCTAGTGATGCCTTGTGGGACCACGTTGCTTTATCTGTTCAGAACCGTAACATTTTATAAATAACTATTGATGAGAAGCAATAAGGTTTCTAAATTCTCCAACAATTCAATGTGAATAATAGGAGACAAAATATACTGAATAATTTGAATTAGTTTCACAAAACATATCAAACTGTCAGGAGATTCATTTTTAAAGCAATCTTTTAAAATGAATGGAAAAAGTAGAATTAAATTTAAACAAGCACTACTTGATGCATTAACTTGTAGATTGCTTTCAAACATTCGTGGATACAAAGGTTTGCTTACTGAACAATGAAACTTGAAATTTAGTAACAAGACATTTAACTTTTTCTGGTAAAATAACTTTTTGTATTGAATACAAAATTTAAGAAACAATGTGGTTTCTTTCAGTGCAATACCTTCAAGAAAATATGTATTGGATCATATGACAAGTCTTTTGTTATTGAGAAATAAGGCAACGTATATTTATTATTAGAAATATGGTAACGAGAATTGACCGTGAATTTAATCTAAATTCATTTGATAAGATTAACAAGTAATTTTTGAATTTGTATGATTTTGCAGTCTCACCTGAGTTTCATGTTGAGGAGAAAAATTACGAGATGTTTTTCTGCTAGTACTCGATAGATGTCTGTCTTTGGATTCTGCTACTGGCAGAAGTGATACATGTGATACACCAACGGCTGGAATAAAAATATTTTAATACTAAAAAAGCATATTTATACAGTACAGACAAATCAAGAATTAACATAAAATATTTTGCATGAATGCTTACAGGTTCCAAAAAATGCAGCATATTCAAATTATCATTTTAGCATGCCCAATAGCTTAAAATGTATAAATAAAATTAAAAACATTCAGAAAGTAAGAATCTCACTTGTTGTTTACAATTACATTTTAAAATTTTACATTTAAACACAAATAGAATAATTATGTTAATGCCAAATAAAAACTGACAATTACTCACTACATCAAATGAAATTGAATGAATTGGTAGGGCTCAAGAAGTTTCTTATAGACTTTTAACAATATGCTTTTACAGTTTATTATATTAATTCTAAGCTGACTTTCTATAATGGCCAATTTTTATACAGTGTTACAGCAAATATTCAAAAGGGGTGCATTTGTCCTAGGAAAGTAACTTTGGAAATTTTACTGGGAAAATAATATAAATATAAGAAGGGGGCATTGCTGTTTCTCATAAAAATTATATGAAATAATATTTTTCTGAAATTTCGTTCGTATGATTTTTACGAGAACATATAATATAAATTATTCATAAAGATTATAACTTGAAATTCATTTGAATAAAGTTAGTAGTGTAAAAATAACATGAGCACATCTAGTCAATTAAGTTAAACAATTCAGTTCTTATATCTGCTTAGGATAAAAACTGTCACACTGGTGGAAATGAAGCCATCATCTAAAGATCCATAACATATTCTTTAGATTACCATATAATAAATGAATTATTTCACCACAAAAAAACTCAATAACATAATGCCTCCAGCTACAAATTATTCAATTAAATATTCCAATTTGGTTAAAGTGGAGTATATGTAGGTAACACCATAATAGGCAAGTTGTCTAATCTTTTTTTTTTTTCTTTTTATCATTGGAAATACAATAATCAATGATACAGCAACAGCACTAATAAATTTTCAAAATCAACTATTTTCTAAATTTACAAATACTACAAGGAAATGTATATACATATACTCCATTTTAACTTTCAATTTTTATATCATATTCACAGAAAAGAATGCAAGTATTTAGTTAAATGTACTTACTTAATTCAGGTTTCCTTAGAAGTTCATGTTCTACGGGTGGACGATTGCAGTATCAATCCAAACGTTGGTGCTTAAATATTCTCGATTTGGAAGAAAAAAATTGTTACATTTTGCCAGAGGAACATTTGCCCCTGTGACAATTTCTTAAGTCAATGTTTGACTTTTTAATCTAGAAAAAGAATTACAATCGCAATTAGCTGGCGATGGATGTAGATATACTTCGGCGTAAACAACAAACTCAAACGCCGCCATTATTCTGCTTCTTAACGGTTACTGCGCATGCGCAAGTTTTAGCGGTACGGTAAGACTTGTTTAGAAGCACAATCTTTGTCCCAGTGCCTCTGAAGTTTCTTTCTGCTATCCGGTGCCTTTCATTTCCGTTGTGCCTTCAACGTTCCCTCAGAGTCAGAGGCACTTTCTCTTTGTGCCTCTCATATTACAAAAATAGAAGGCACAATGCGCTTGTGCCTTATATTTAAGAGGTACACTTTTAAGAGTGTATAACTCAAAAAGTGAAATAGCTAGATGGATAAAATTTGGCACACAGTTTCTTCACCGGAAATATAGGTCCGTGTAAAATGTCAGGCCAAATCCGGCAAAGGGTTGACCGTCTGACGATCTTTTGAACCCCGTAACTTCTTAAAAAAATTACTTAGATAAATGACATTTCGTATGCAGTTTCGAAACCCTAATTGCAGATTTGTCTCCAATTTAAATCCGTTTAAATCGGTTAAAATAAAAGACCTTGAAATTACCTAATCGGTTTTTTCTCCATTCTACGCAAAAAAAAAAAAAAGCTATGAACGCTGGAGGGAGTGTTTTCCCCACCTTACGGAATACCGCTCGTTTTCCTGCGCGCGTTGTATCCCGCCCCTCCCCCCATCCGTGTTATTCGTATGCGAGAAAGTTTTGAGGCGGTCACCCCCGCTGGCTGTAGTAAGGTGACCAACCGTCCTTCTTTAGGGAGGGACAGTCATCTTTCTGTATGGTCTGCCATTCCCCAGAAAATGCACAAGAAATGATGTCGCAAATGCAATTATGCGTTTAGCATATTTTAGTGTATTCTGTATTATTGTTGCAATGAATTAAATCTTTCTTTTATTTACGACTAGAAGCCTTCGGTGGCCAGCTTGATCCCCGGAAAAATAATTTCAACTGATTCTCTTATGCATAATTTTATATTCATGGTTCCCTTAACAAAGCAGTTTTAAAATTCAAATTGATGTAAACGTTTAACTTGCGTCCTTTTCATAGCCTTGCGCCTGTTCTGTTCCTTGACTACATTAACGTAAACTAAGCATTTCGTTCCAAGATTAAATTGACGCGTCACATTTTACGTCCAGCAGTATGCTAATTGGCTTAAAACACGCCGATGAAAAAAAATGAAAACATTGCAAAGATAATCTTTCAGTTTACTGGATTATTTCATTCTATACTTACCATCTTGAGAACTTCATTTGCAGATTTCAAAGAAAAATTGATCAAATAGAAGAAGAAAGTAAAATAAAAAGAATATTTTCTAAGTTTTAAACAATGGAAGAGAAAACTCGCAAATCAATATTTGTTCAAACAGTGAAAACGGTTTGAAATGCGTTGCAACAAAGAAAAGTATTGTTGTAAATTATCCCATATATTCCATTATGCAATAATTTAAAAAGGTTATTAAAATTAGAGCAAAAATTGTACGACAACTGCATTTATAACAATGAAAAGCTAATTTTTAACGCTTTCAGATTGTGTAAAAATGATTTTTGTGCTGTAATAGTTTCGAAAGTTATTAAGGAAAATAGTTAAAATTTCGCTTATTTTTTAATTAATTGAAATTCTAATTAAAATTTCAAAAAAGAAAACCTGCTCGAAGGTGCACATTCGCACCCTCCAAAGAATATTCGTGCCAAATTTCGTAGCTCTTAGTCCAGCGGTCTGCCCTTTTAGAGAGCGAACACACAGACACACACGCACACACAGACACACACGCACACACAGACACTCTCCTTTATTATTAGTAGAGATATATTTTAGGTTCAATTTATTTGCGTCCTCGTTTTGTTGGAGGTTAAAGTTGGTCACCTCACGTTTTAAACCTCCTTGAGTCAAATAACACTGTTTTTGGAATAACAGCAGGAACTTTGATTATCCGATCTGAATGGCACCGCAATCACCTCTGATAATCGGAATCTCGGTTATTAGACACTAAATTTGAAATCATGGCTTCTTTTCTTTCGAAAACATTAACCAAAATTGTTTATTTTGAAATTATAAATCCAGTTCGCAAGTACAGTAAAACACCGTTTATACGTCTTTCAAGGGACTGACATATAAATGAAAAGACGTAGAATAGAAATTTCTACAAATATATTTAATTATTACAAACTGTTGGAAAACAGAGAAACAACAGAGTACGCATAAAGACGAGAGAGTCCATTTTCCTTTTAATAAGATGCATTTATTCGAGTTGGTTTTATCATCTCGATAAACATTAAAAGAAACATAACTAAATCACTATATACAAAAACATTATGTTCTAGTAGCAACATGATGAGCACAAGTGATTACATGGTCGAATCGACTGCATATCCATTGCACCTCGATCACCACATCAATCCACCATTCATCTATCTACACAGAGAATCCGCAGGCCTTTTATATGCGCCACCATCATACAGAAAATGACGTCATGGAAATGTCCACCTTGCGGCACAGGAATACTCAGAGATTTCATTTCCCTTACGGCACGACCGATTATCTCCAACACAAACTTAAATGCTACTAATGAAACATATGAAAGCAATAATTTTGAAGATAGTGCTAGTATATTACTACACAGCATTGGAAACCATAATGAAATTTTAAAATTACACATTTTTCATAAAAGTGAGAAAATTCATACCTTAATTGCATATCTTGAGTACTAATTATACATATCTTATACGATTTATGAGCATGCAGGTACGCGTTTCATAAAAAACCGTCATATGATTTGCTGATTGTCTGTGAATATTAAGTACAGCATTAAGATCTTTGGCTGTTTGTTTTACTAACTTTTGGCAAACGAAATATGTTCGTAAGTTTTTCAATGGAGTCAATCGCTTCTTTAAAGGAAGGTTGAATAACGAATTCATCATCGCTTAAATTAACACTAGATAATATTTTTTCGATTGATTTATCAATTGTGAATAATTTCGAAGTCAGGATATCTTCAAAACAGTTCACGTACTAGAAAAGAGCAAATTGTCATATTTTAGAACGGAGGAAAACGACGTCTAACCAAAGATTTGTGTCGGATGAACGAAGCACTTGAACATGAAAATGAATACGAATGAATCGGCACTGAGATGAAGCGACTTACAACTGTAAACGACGTATAACTGAGAAACGTATAAACGATGCTTTATTGCACTGCCACGTATTAACCTTTTAACAAACTCTTCTATAAGTTATCGAAATTCTTTTGAAGAAATTTTGATGAGAAGTTTCGCGAACGTTGCTAATTTTCGCTGTTTCCTTTGCAAATACCCAATGATTCTTTAAGAATTGCCTCAAACGAATTTTTCTCTCGCTCAACAACGCGAATCTTTACGAAACATTTGCAGTGGCATTTTTTCAAGAAAATGCATGGAATTTGCTGATATCACTTTTGACGAACTTAGGAATGAAACTGTTTTTTCATGTTTTTCCTTCTAAATAAACTTCTTTAGTTTTTTTTTACATGCCATCACATCGGGGAAATCGGCTCCCATCAGAAGTCGAAACAAGTGTTTTCCTTATTGCCCCAAAGTCTGGAGTAATTGAGAAAACATTAAGCAATTAAGAATATTCCTATAATTGATGCGGTTAGTGGGTAAATTATTTTAGAAAAGGTGCAATTCTCATTGAATTTTGCAGAACATGATTATGTACTCACAAAAAATACAGCCCTCTTCTCCATTTCATACTATCACTTCACAAAAATGGCAAAGCCTGCACAGTTCTTTCTCAATTCCTCCAACTGACGCCACATCTTGTGTGTTCATATTGCGATATGCCGTATTCTCCGTCCTGAAGTCTCCTTTGCAAACAACAGTGAACGAACTGAAGGTACGCATAGACAGGTGGATGTAATCATTTTATTAGCAGCTGGTCGCCGAAGGCGGTTAGCTTGTTCGTAGAGAATATAATTTGAAATGAATCTCTTATGCGTAATTTTATATTCCTGGTTCCCTTAACTAAGTACTTTTTAACTTCAAATTGCGATAGACATTTATCCCGCGTTCTTTTCGGATATCCGACTTTACTTTCTTATTCCTTATAAACAATCCCGGTGTATCAATCGGCTGGTATCCTAGCCACTTGGCTGGTCTGCTCAAGGGGATCAAGCTAAAGTGGCCAACTTCTGGGACTTGGCGTTAAGGGTGGTCAACGTTCCTGGAAGTGGCCCTTAGCGTGTAGGTCCCGGCTAGCACCAAGGTAAGCGCCGAGGCTGGAAATGCCCAGAGCCGGTGGCTGCCTTCCCTTGTTGGGCTCCATGGTGGGCGGTGCCGTCGGGGCCCGAATTATTATGCTTTTTGCATGGTTTTTTTTGTTGCACCTTCGGAACCGCTTACTAACATTGATTCACTTTCACAGCATGTCAGATTTCTGATTCTTTCTTTACCTGACAATGGATTATTGAAATTTTCTCCATTTGCTATAGAGAAAACACTTAAAAGCATTGGCGGTAGCCCTAAAACAGTAAAAAGGTTAAAATATGGTGATCTGCTTATTGAAACTTCATCTGCTGTACAAACAAAATCATTTCTACTAGCTGAAAAATTCTTGGATCATCCCCTAAGTGTCACTATCCACAGAGGTCTTAACTCTAGTCGGGGTGTTGTCTCGGAAGACGAATTGGTTGGTTCTTCTGAGGCTGAAATCTTGGAGGGCCTTTCTTCACAAGGTGTCATTGCTGTGCGTCGAATTAATATCAAAAGAGAGGGTAAAATAATCCCAACTAAGCACTTAATCCTCACCTTTAACACTACAAAACTTCCAACCACCATAAAGGCAGGTTTTCTAAGCTGTCCCGTGAAACCGTATATCCCGAATCCTCTCCGATGCTTCAACTGTCAGAAGTTCGGTCACTCTAAAACTGCTTGTCGTGGCAAGCTTACATGTTCGAAATGCTCCACAGTCGGCCATTCTTGCACTGATTGCACTTCTTCTGATATCAAATGTAGAAATTGCACACAAGCCCACACTGCTGATTCCAAACTTTGTCCTCAGTTTAAAACAGAAAAGAAGATTCAAGAACTAAGAGTCAAGAAAAACATTCCCTATTCTGAAGCTAAAAAACTAATCCCAGACCAAAATCTCCAGACTTACGCTAAAACTGTTAAAACTTACCTTCCTCAAAATATACAGCCAGAGAAACAGGCTACTAGAATTCACTGTCCTACCTGTTGCTGTCAACCCGTTACACCCAATAAGTCTTCTATTAAAACCAGTTCACCTTCCACCTCAACTGTATTTGAAAAAACCCAGCTACCGACAACCAACCAGGTAACTGATAAACCACAAGCTTCCGGTCTGAGATCCACAACTGCTTCCCCTAGAAAATTAACATCCAAAACCTCAGAAAATACAAAACAATTGAAAAAATCAGAACAATGGGAACGTGTTAAAGAGTCAAAAGCAGCTAAACGAGCCAGAGTTTTGACAGAAAAGCGGAAACAAACCTCAACATTACACAAAAAAGAATCTTTGAGAAAAGAGGATTTCCTAAAAGAACCTGTGAAGGCTTCAAATGTTGACAGTGATCCCCCTTTTAATTTTCATCCCACCGACAAGGACGATATGTCCACCAGTGGCACAGACGACCCTCCTTCGTCTTCACGTCAAGAAATCTAAAACAACCAACCAACCTCCGTTTTCAAAACCTTTTTGGTTTTTTACCTTGTTTTTTTTGTTTGTGTTTATGGCTTCCTTTGTTTCGTGGAATTGTCGGGGTATTAAATACAAAAACTCTGACTTGAAAGATATCATCAATAATTATAAACCTGTATGCATGGCTCTGCAGGAAACTCATCTCAAAAACGATGAGAATATTAGAATTAAATATTACAATGCTTTAAAGAGGGTGACTGAGAGTAAAAATAATGACAGAGCTTCAGGTGGAGTTTCACTACTTGTGGCAAACAACTCTCCGTCTATTCCTATAAATCTGAACACACGGTTACAGGCTATTGCAGCCCGTATACAAGTGCATTCATTTATAACTGTTTGCAGCTTATACTTGCCTCCGAATCAATCGGTAGATCAGACACAGTTAAACAATTTAATTTCTCAGTTACCAGTTCCTTTCCTCCTTCTTGGTGATCTAAATGGGCACAGTCCTCTCTGGGGATGTCCTAATTCCAATACCCGTGGTACTCAAATTGTACAACTGCTTACAGATCATAATCTCTGTCTCTTAAATACCAATAAGCCCACTTATTTTCACCAACCTACAAAAACCTTTCATACAATAGATCTTGCTATTTGTTCTCCTTCCATTCTGCCATTCTTTGACTTTGCAGTCGGAGATAACTTGCATAACAGCGACCACTTCCCCCTAGCTCTGACTGACAATAGAATCGGCCGTCCTATTTCCTTCTTACCCAGCAGGTATGTGTTCGATGCAGCAGACTGGGTCAAATTTGCTTCATTAGCGAAAATCACATCTGATGTTGTAAATAATAACAGCATTGATGAAGCCATATCACAGGTCATCAAAATAATTGACGCGGCTAATGCTTCCATCCCTTTTTCGAAGGGTTCAAGCCGGTGGCAGAATAAGCCTTGGTGGAACAACGAGTGCCAGCAAGCGCAGAAAAAACAGGGAAAAGCATGGAGCAGATTTCGCAGATATCCCACCACTGCAAATTTAATAGCTTACAAGAAAACCATAGCAGAATTCCGGCGAATAGAGCGGTATAGCATTAGGATGTCCTGGAGAAATTTTGTTTCTAGTATAAACTCATCCATATCTAGTCGTGAAATGTGGTACAAAATTAAAAAGGTCTTTGGTGCTCCCACATCTAACCACATCTCTGCTCTTTGTGTTAATGACCATATTATTTCATCAATAAAAGATATTGTAAATACAATTGCCTCAACCTTCGCAAATACATCTAGCAGTAAAAATTACAACCATGAGTTCCTACATCATAAACTAAAAACTGAGAAAAAGAAATTAAATTTTAATAGCCGTTCTGACTTTTCTTACAATAGCAATTTTACTTACCAAGAATTTCAAATTTGTTTATCAAAAGTTAATAAATCATCCCCCGGTCCTGATAACATAAACTATATCATGCTTCAACATCTCACAATAGAATCCCAAAAAAATTTACTAAGTCTGTATAACAGAATTTGGAATGAGCACTGCTTCCCAACCTCATGGCAAGAGGCCATAATTATTCCAATTCCAAAACCTGGAAAAGACAAAACAAATCCTTCAAATTACCGCCCTATCGCCATAACAAGCTGTCTCTGCAAAATATTAGAAAAAATGATAAATTGCCGACTCATGTACTTTCTTGAGACCAATAACTTACTGAACCCTTTCCAAAGTGGGTTTCGGAGGGGACGTTCTACTTTAGATAATATTTTATCTTTGGAAACTGATA
>BGPR01025794.1:0-22066 GCA_013235015.1 Araneus ventricosus
TAACTTTCACAACAGAAGGTTTTATTCTTTAACCAGAAAGAGTATTGCTAACCTTTTAATGCCTAGAGTAATGTTTTAGGGACGTTTCTACATATACATAATAAACTCACAGGAATTATTTTTCACCATAAGTTTTACAAAAAAAAAAGTATTTTTACGTATTTGTTTCTTTTATATTCAATTGGTGGTAGGACATATTAAAATATTCAGTTGATAATGCAGCCTTTTTATTTTCAAATCAGAAATGAAAGTAGTTTTTTTCCAATGTGAAATAGAAAAGGGTAAGTCTGTTCATTTGCTTGCATTTAACAAATGTATCAGTAAATACAATAGTAAAAATATATTTTCTTTTTGGAATTTCACATAATTTTAAAAGTATTTTTTGCATTAATTGGACTTTGCGTAAATGGGGACGCTAGGCTTACGAGGGCAATAAAAGATAAATTTTTAGAAAGGATTTTTTCTAGTAATTTTTTGCATTAATTCTACTGTCTAAATGGAGAACGCTAGGCTTACGAGGGCAATAAAAGATAAATTTTTAGGCAGGATTTTTCTAGTAATTTCCCAGTTGATTTCACGAGATGTAATATTAGTATACATAATATTAATGAAAAATGCGATTTGAGCATTAATGTATTAATACATTTCTTTCTACAACTTTTCACAAAATGTAAAATTTATCCTCCCCTTTGGTTAGAGTTAAATATTACTTTTAACAAATTCTTAAATAAAATCTACTTTACATGCACTTCTCACTTAACAAGATTTACAAATAAATCAGAAATGCACTCTTCAGCACAGAATTATCATTGTTTAACAGAAACATTTTACAATAACTGAACATTCACTGTATTCACAGAAGTTTAAAAATTCTGTCAAATTCAATTTCAATGAATTACATACTTCATATATAAATACATTTTTTACAGATATGTATGTACAAGAAAATAGGCACTAGTTTGTCCCCCAGTGGCTGATTATTGGCTTTTTTAAAGGTACCTATTTACAAAATGTTACAAAACACAGTTGCAGTTTATCAAACTTTGAAAATATTTCGTGATCAGAAAAAAAATTTCAATTTTCTATTCTTCGAAGAGAACACTGATTAATGTTTCCAGCATTTGTGTGGATTAAAAGATAATATTCCATTTCCTAGAGTTTCATAGAACAATGAAGATCCACAAATTTTTATACCTGACATTACTGTTCAATGCCAAATTTTAAATTTCATCAGAAAATTTATATTTAATATTTTTCAATTGGCAACTTTTAAAAGAGATTTATATAAATTATAAGTAAATGATAAAATATTTTAATTCACAAGTTAAATACATAATTTATAGTTTTTTATAGAGAAGAAATTCCAATATTATGCATATAAATAAAAAAAAATCAATATATATTTTTTTAACTCTGAGGGTTGACCCCAAATTTCAATTTTGGCCTAACAAGGCAAATGTTATTTTCAGACGAAAACAAAGCACCAAGTAATGAAATTGATAAAGAATATCAAGTTATAATTGCAAAAACCATTTAATATTAAGACAGTATAAAAAGACATGCTACACGAAACTCTCCGATTTAAAAAAATATTTTTATTTGTAAAAAACTTTTTCAATTATACTGATATATATTTTAAGCTAAACAATTTATTTACTATAAAGGTACCAGGTTAAAAAAGTAAATCAGCACAGGAGTCAGGATGCTTTAAAAATCTGGCACTTAGTGTGTTTTAGAATCGTTAACTTCCAGCAAAATATTTGTATTTGTCCCATATATCAAACATTTTGAATACTTTTTATGAAAATTAGACTTATCACACAGGGTTGTCAACGACACAAAAACAAAAATAGCACTTCTTTTAAAAGAAATATTGCAAATAATTTTGATTCTTCATGGATTACTATAATTTTGTCAACCAACTTTAAATTAAAATTTTCCTCCATTCATTTACTAAAAATTAAGATGGAATAATAATCTTTTGCTACTATCTAAATATAAAATAAAAAAATACATATACTATAAATTTCCATACATTACAAACCTAAATTTAATACATCAGCATCTTTTTGGAATGATTCAAGACCATTAAATAAAAAAATACATATTTGCTCCTTTCGAATAAAAAGACTCTACGAAACTATTCTTCGAAAAATGACTGAAATGTGAATATTCGGAAGAAAAAAAGAAGTGTAACATTTTTCCACGGCCACCATCAACTTTTTAATATAAGACATTTTTAAAATTAAATTCAAACAATATTAAAAATAATTTTATTTGCTTTTTTATGATTTTCTGCAATATTACATTTCAAATAAAATAAAATACCTAAATATAATAATATTTAAACTCTCAATAGAAAAGAGTGATTTAAGTTATCTGAAGCATAACACCATTTGAGAAAGAGGAGAAAGAAAAATGAAACCAGAAGTTTACAAATTATCTATTTTTCTACAAGTCTGAACGATTTTTTTAAGATGTGCTTGATATATTTAAAATAAATTTATATAAGAATTATCCCAAATCCTTTTTTGAATATTTGAAATGTTTTCTGCTTTAATCAATCAACATCTCTTTTGAAAGATCCCAAAGTTAAAAGTCTCTATCTGAATAATCAAAGTAGAAAACGGAACATGCATCAATAAATTTTAGAATTTCAAAGAATGATGCAAATTTTTCACCAAACAGAATGAAACTTTGGATAAAATATGAATAAATGTCAATTTTAAATTGTCCACGAGGCCGATTTGAAAATCCATTTAATGCTATAAACAACAAATATGGATGGAATTTCGCATAACTAAATTCACTTTTTAATTATTTCACTCTAACTGACAAGTTAACATTAGATTTACCAATACATCAAAGAGAACAAACTCTACACATTAATTTGCATGATCAATGCGTTTAAAATATTTCAGAAATAAAAAAAGATTGCAAAAAATATAAAAATACAACAAAATTCTAACAAAACTCCTTGTAAAAAAATATTTATTTTATAATTCTTTAACAGGTTTTTGCAAATACGATTTGTCCACTGAATTATAGAATCTTTAAAATTTATTACTAAAATAAAATCATTCACAGATGCTGTTATTGAAAACAAAAACTATTTGAAATTGCTATAAGCATCCCAAGCATTCTATGGATTCTTAATGAATGAATCAAACATATAGCACAAACCCCCCCCCCCAAAAAAAGTGTAATTTAATTTGACAATAGAAAATATCCAAGTGCCAAGGGATTGGAAAAAAATTAGTCACATCAACATACCGGTAAATCCTGTGTCAAAATCTAAAAATCCATACCATTAAATACTCCAAAAGGCAACGCTGAAAACCCTATAAACGTGTGTGCACAGTGAAAAATTTAGTTTCTATTATGGCCAACACTCCCCTCATCCGACTTGGGTCGGATTGGCGGTAAAACTGTCGGTAGCACCCTACACTCACTGAGCCCTGGCTCACTGGGGGACAAAGGTCGTCAGATTGGCCACTCCATGGATCCCACATTAGTCCGCAATTTCCGTTTGTTTCGCTTGTACAAGTCCCCACCATTGGGCAAGGCCTCCAGCTTGGTTGGTTTGCGGAAAGTCAGAGGCGATTCCTGGCTGGAGGGCTGGATGAGCAGCGTTGTGCCGCCATTTATGGATCCATTCAAGTTGCTGCTGCCATTCAGAAGCGAGGAATTCAGTGAATTTAAGGCGTTATTCTCTTTTACAAGGTTGGGGATGCTGCCGTTGGAAGCTGATATTAGTGCATCTTTGTTGGCTGTTAGGGAAGAAATAAAGAAGGTGAATTTAGAAATTTAACAATAAGAGTTATAATCATTGCATTTGTTTCGATGATAGGTGCTAAAATTTTTATGAAAAGGAAGAATTGTCATGTAACAGAGATTTATGATGCAAGAGTTACAACATTTTAGCCGTATGTGAATAGTATAAATTGTACAAAAAGTACATGGGTTAGTTATAAACTATTGAGCATGTTTCAAAGTTGAATAAAAGAAGAACAAAATATTGTAGCAACCGTAGTTTCGTCTTAAATGAGAGTGCAGTTCTAACAGTTTTTTGTCACCTCATTGAGGATTCGCGGACCGAGACTGCCTGCAGGAAGAATTTTTGCAACAATGGATTGGTCCAACAGGACCAATCCCTAGGCCTGCTAGATCCCCAAACACCCCATAAGGTTTCTTTTTCCAGAGGGGATATGTCATGCAACAAAAGTTTGTGATATTAATGAACAAAAATACAAAATCATTGACGTCATTGGGGGGGATAACAACTGAAATGCTTCACAAAACGTGCCGAGAAACTGAATACCAACTGGAGCACATGTCAAAGTTATTGAAAGTTCAAAATAGTATTTAATGAAATTGTATAAAATATCCTTATATAGAAAACATTAAATATACAAGTACTTTGTTGTTCTTATTCAATCCTGAAATGTGCCCAATAATTTGTGATCACACTGTATAAATGTGTTATATTATTCTGATACGATAGAATCATTAGTTTTCTCCAACTGTGCTACCAAATATTGTTACAAAGCTATAAATTCGTTTCCCTGAGATGCTAATCTTGGCGACTTGGCGATAAATTTGACGACCTTGGCGACCATTTTGGCGACTTGGAGACAAAGTTGACAACTTTGGCGACAAAAGGAATTTTCTAGAAGGACCTCAAACTTTCCACATATTTCTACTGCTTTCATGAACTTTCTAGAGATTATGTCACTTCCTACGTAATGAAGTCACTTCCTGTTGAAAAGTTTGAAAGGCAAGCTCTCAAGCCAAGAAGGGTCAGTTGGAATTTGACCTGCAAGCAAGCTGGTGAGTTAACAAGAAACCTTTGAGCATTGTGTTGAGATTTATTGGTAGTCTCTGTTGTGAATTTTTACTAGTGCTGTGCTACTTGTGCTACGTTTCTTTGCTTGAGAATATTTGTAAAATAAAGAGCTTTATTTTTTTAATCCTGCTTATTGGATTGCATTCACGTACACCCACAAAGTAATTTTGTTACAATATTGTAAAAGAGATGTTCTTAACTTTAAAAAACACATATTCGATTATTAAAGGTATTAAAACTAACATTACCATCACACAAAATATTCAATCAAACTACTCAAAAAGAAAACAATATTTATTTCAATAAGCAGAAGCCATAACAGACAAATAAAATTGACTGTAAAAGATCACCCGCAGAGCTTGGGCTTTGTAGTTACTGGTTGTGAATATGTTTATTCTCAAATGAAGCAAAAAAGAATAAAATCCACTTGAAAAAAGGAAATCTGTCATATTTTTCTGATCAGAGATATTAAGGGCATTAAGACAAGGATTTTGAGACGATTTCTTATTCATGATTTATATTTCTTCCACCTCATAAGGGATTAGGAAATAAATTTTTTTTAAATTCTCCGAGATATACCATAAAATTCTTTGCAGGTACCAATAATTTAGTACTTCGCATAATCGTTCAAACTATTCAGTAGTGGCGTTACAGTCTGCCCAAGGGGGGGAAGCGGTGTAATGAAATTGGGAATTTTTGCCAGATCTTTATTTATCTACCCGTTGAATACTCCATTGCGGAAATAGGGTGCAAAAACTTTCCCTGATGGGAGCACAGCATCCACAACAGGGGGTCCTGTGCCCCCCCCCCCCCATTGCAGCCATCCCTGAAGCTATCTCATTCTTTCAGTCTTTTCAAAATAAGGCAGATCACTGGTAGAATCAGACATTCAGTATAAGGCAATTGAATTATTTGACCATAAGTAGCTTTAATTTTGATTATACTTATTGGTGAATTTTTTTTATTCAATTTCAGATACATTAATCATTTAAGCCATCTCATTCTTTCAGTCTTTTTAGTATAAGGCAGAGGGTTGGTTGAATAAGAAGAGCTGTATAAGGCAGATCATTGGTAGAATCAGACATTCAGTATAAGGCAATTGAATTATTTGACCATAAGTAGCTTTAACTTTGACTACACTTATTGGTGAATTTTTTTGGATTCAATTTCAGATACATTAATCATTTAAGCTATCTAATTCTTTCAGTCTTTTTAGTATAAGGAAGATGGTTGGTTGAATAAGAAGGGCTGTATAAGGCAGATCATTGAGGGGGATCAGAAGTTTAACACGTTCATCTTTAGACACTCTGACTCACAATGAGAACACTCTACTACCAGGCTTCTAACACTAAGTCTCAGAAGTAGTATATTTTATTGTGTATAAAATCATTTGCATGTTATGGTTTCATCTTTTTGAAGCAAAGACTGATTTTTCCGTTCTGGCTTTCAGGTCACTTATCTACAAAATTTTTACATAATCTTGCCAATCCTCAAAAAGTTACCTAGTAAAGGTTGTGTTGGTTAATTCTTTAGTGATGGGTTGGTTAGTTGTAGTAAAATGTATGATGCAAACACTGGATGCTGCTGCGTTTGGCGCACAAAAAAGGTGTATCGTTATCATCGTTGATTACTTCTCCTGTTTCATATTTTTCTAGTTTTTTTTCTTTTTTAATGTTTTTTAAATTTTCTATTGTTTTTTAACATTTATTGTTTTAACATTTGTAATTTTCTATTGTTACCTAGTAAAGAATAGACAAAATATATTTTGCAATAACAGTATCAGAGTTTGACAATATGAGGTCAATTGTTTTGAGGCCCCTCCCACTATCCGATGTCATAAATTTGGTATCAGCTTAGCACGGCAACATCAAGTAGATTTTTAAAGTGCTTCAGAGTCTTGCGGAATGAGACAAAAGTCTCTAGTGCATGTGTGAAAAACTCTTTTTTTTTATTTGGTTTCATGAAATAACATACACTATTAACTTTTCATGCACTTACATAATTTTATTGTCATACATTAAATGGAATACTTCGTAGGTGCCATTACAATGAAGCAGATCGAAAATTAAAAATTTCTTGACACAGATATAAGGATATATTTCTATACAACACGAGATAAAACTGAGTTATTTTTAATTAAAACTGGCAAGGAATAAAAAAAATAACAACATTAATTTAAAAGTGGAATAAAATAAAAATTCTTAAAAATACATGAAACATTAATTCCTTAAACCTATCTTATTGCTAGGAATTTTTTTTTAAATTATTTTATTTATTCAAATTTAAGGAAGACACTTTTTAAGTTGAATACAAATATATCACATGAAGCATTTATTTAAAATATTCTTTTAATTAGTTTGGGCAAAGTAGGTTTATAATTAGATATACATAATATTACAAAATTCCCACAAAATGACAATGAGCAATAAAGGAGTGGCATGCTTCAAGCAAAACTTTACGACAAAAGAGCAAAAAATAATATAAGCTGAAAAACAGCAAGCCTTCTTATATGGTTATTCAGACATAAGTAGCTTCAACTTTGTCTACACTTAGGGTTTCCTGATTAAATAAATGGTGAATTTTTTGGATTAAATTTCAGATACAATAATTGTTCAAGCCATCTCAATCTTTCAGCCTTTTCAATCAAATCAGGGAATTCAGCAAATTAACTGTTCATTACCTTATTTTAGTTGTAAAAGATCAAAGAAGAGTTGCGCCTAAAATATGAGCAACTCTTTGTCGGGATATCCACCAATTTCTCATGGGCAAGGAACCCATTCTGCTTTAAAAAATATGATCTAGCAAATGATGACCTGACAAAAAATTGCTTTATTTGTTTTATCGACATAAATCTTGGGTTAAATAAGTTATAAGGTTAAATTTAGTTCACAGGAAGATATAATTCCAAATATTCCTCTTAAAATGAGGATTTTGATTAAGAAACAGGAAAGTGGCCCCCCCCCCCCTCTTCCTTGTCAATGCTCCAAAATATAGGAAGATAACATTTCTCTCTCTTTTGATTGCCTGTGAGGTTACTCATTATTGTTCTTCTGTCTTTAACAAAACATCAACCTATCACATATTAATGATGCAATGGAACATGGGAGTAAAACTATCCATACAGTGATTAAAGAACCCACACATCAGATACATGAGCTAAATGGCCCTTACTATGGTACAACCTTCATAAACTAATGATCTAATAGTAGAATGATTGTGCCAGTCAACACACAAAGGGAAAGTCTACTGGTACAGCATCTGTACCATGTATAAGGAAATTATAAACATTTTATATAATTCCCCTTTTAAAGGCAAGTCTAAAATATTCATCAACTGGAGAAAAGCATGCATATAAACAAGGGATTTACACAAAGCAAAAACTTTACAAACTGACTAAATTTTGCAGAAAATGATGAGATTTCAAAATGCATCGCATTTAGAAGCTAAATGAGGGCTGTATTTTGATGGCCTTTATAATTCGAACTGTGGTCAGATGACGAGGACAACACCTGAACCCCTCCCTCCAAACCTGCTCCACACCAGCCGGAGTACGTTTAATTCTCAATGGATTTAACATGCACCAGGTCCATCAACATGGAATTAGGTCTCGAACCCGCGACCCTATAGTCATGAAGCCGAGTTCCTACGAGACCCACCCCGTCAAATTGGTTTCATGCACGGTGTTACTGCATAATTAAATGTTTTTCATACATACAAATCAAAGAATGTGCCATTCTTAAAATTAAAGAAAAAAATAAGCAAAAAGAAATAAAGGAAAGGAAAGAAAGCAAAGTCAAAAATAAAGAAAAAAGCCATGTTGCTGTTATGTCCCCAAACACATGACTTACAACCCACTCTGTATGCTGTCTTCTTGAACTTACTGAGCAGCTGCTCTTGGCGCCTGGGTTTGAAGTAAGTCCCGGCAATATCCTCTTCCTCACCTCTCTCCAGCTTCTGCACAAAGAAACATGAAAGAGTTCATCACAATCAATTTAAACAGCCATCAAATTGCTTTGGTTTAGTTTAACAAGCTGTCATTTCCACATAACTCTATTTCTAACATGAAAGAACTTTTTGCATGGCACTTGAACTACAGTTTTTCACCAATTAGATGAAAAAAAAAAAAAAATCAAAATTTTGCAGAATTACAAATTGGTTTTTGTTTCCATTCTAATTAATATAAGAATGTTTAAAAATCTTAGAACACGATAATGTAAGTTCTTGAGTAAAATTACATGACTGAAGGTGATGGGATAAAAATTTGTAAAAAGCCGAGTCAAGATATTGATTTTGTCTAAACAATTAAAGTAACTCTGACCACTTTTATTTTTTAACCAGTATGCAAAATTAGCAGTTCCTTGTGTTGATAATCGTCACCTTGTCATACCCATTTCTCGACAACAATATTAAGTTGAATTTAAATTGTAACTAATATGAGATACCACAAGAAATAGTATCATTCTGAAGCAATATTCTTTTTAAATCATAAGCGGAAATAAGCAGAAACTGATAATCAATAAGCTAAATTTCTAAACTGAATTAGTAGGCCAAAAATTCACGAAGTTAGTAAAACTTCATGAATTTTTGGCCTACTATAAAGAAATGAATAATAAAGAAATGTCCTTTTTTTTTATTTATAACTGTTTTTTGTTAATTAACTTTATATTACTTAAAATTTATAAAACACTGTAATATATAAATTTTAAGTAATATAAAAATAATTAACAAAAACAGTTATAAATAAAAAAAATGGACATTTCTTTCTATTTAGATAAATGAAATGAAGATATTTTCTAAAATTCTTTTAAAATTTTGTATGAAGCATACTGCTGTAGTAATCAAATATTTATTGCTAATAAATGTATATTTCCAAGGATAAAAAGTTAAACATACCCTAAAAAATTTATCTTCTGATGAATCATCAAAATATTCTTTAACACTGGATGCAGAGCGATTGTGTTTTATTCTGTGATCTGGTGATACAGCAGGTCTTCCGCCAATCTGAACACCTGAAATAAACCAAAATAAGTAATGAAACCTAAGTGAGTTTCAATATCCTTTTCAAAGTACACATCAGTTGGAAGAGGACTTGCAGAACTTAAGGTTTAAGTCGTGAATTAAAAGGTTTTATATCTAATAGCTTCATAAGAAACAGGACAAATTTATTAAGAACTATAAACATTTCATAGTGATTTTGAGAGAATGTTCAGTGCAGTTAGATACCAATTCCGATAATTGTTAAAAGAACAAAATCACAAGATCTATTAATAATAATTTTTTAATGAAAAAGTACAAGTAATTACTTTAAAAGCTTGTATCAGGATCATACAGAATTACATGTTCAATTTTTAATAGATAAGAAATTGCCGATTCAGTATTCTGTGGAAGCTCGTAAACCTCAATGGAAACCGACTGCAAAGCTCACACAGTGAAAGTTATAGTAATTTTACTTCAAAAGAAGCCACTACAAAGGATTTATCAAATATTATACATACATCAGAAAAGTAGTAAACAATTATTAATCGCATACCTGGAGTAGGTAATTTTGTTTTCTGTATAACTAGTTCTGGAATGCGCCATTTCTGATAGTCTTCATCCCAGTAGCTTTCACTCTTGATTTTCTCTATATTTGAATAGTTACAGTCTCTCCTAATGCAAGGCTGAATTTTGTCAATGATTTGAGTGTAAAGCTTGATTTGCTGATCCTGCTTGCGAATGGTTTCCAAATAATCAGTTCTCTCGGTTTCAAATTCTCTCTGGAGATCACGCACTTCTTGATCTAAAGCTTGAATCTACAAAAAATTAAATGATTAAAATTACATACACCACTGGCATGTAAATCATATTTGATTATAAGCCTTTTTTGATCGACTTAAGATATAAAACATCTGGCAAAGAATCTCTATGACCTATCACTTAAATCAGCATATAAACAATACAATTTATAAAAATGTTTAAAAAAAAAAAAAACATTTGGAATTCAATCGCATATTTGCACATAAATATTTCTTCCTTTTTTTTCTGAATAATCTTAATATATAAAATTCAATGTTTGTTTGTTTGTTGGTGTGTTTGAACCTTATACAATTCAACACCTCTTGACGGATTAGAACGAAATTTGGTACACATGTTCCTTAGCACCTAGAAGGATTAACTACACAATTAAAAAGTTTCTAACTCCACCTAAAAGGGGTGCTAAAAGGTTTAGCGTTTTTCTGCATAACTTTGGAACATATCATCGCCCAGAAACTATTTTTACACCCTCTTAAAATTTAAAAAAGCATAATTTAGAATTACATGAAAATGATCCTGTTCCGACTTATTCTGCGATAAAGTTCGAGTTATTCGAAGCTTTTTCTAACAAATAAAATTAATATATTTGGGATATAAAATAAATAAATTTATTTTCTATAATAAAATGTGTACAATTTTCATTAGCGTTCTGATAATTTTGAACAGCACTGTGTAGCTCTTGTCGTTGCTCAATCGAGAATAGCTATAAGTCTTTTGGATGGTGATCGCACAGCACATTCTCCGTTACAATTATCGCTGGTTTTGCTCACACTGAGAATCCTATTTGGAATACAAGCAAAAGATCTGATGAGGCGATTGCTGCCCAACAGATTGCAAACTTATCATTTGGGATGAGTGTACGATGCGAAATAAATCTGACGTTATCACGTTTGTTTCTCCCATGTCATGTTCTGGAATGAAAACTCCAAGCCATCTTTACATATATGCTTCAAACGGTGAGATCAAAAATGTCATTTATTCAAAACCTTTAAAGCAGTAATTAATTAGGTATTATTAATTAGGATTGAGGATACTAAAAGCTATTAAGGATTTGTATATTAAAACTCGAAGACTATACGATATAAAAGCATACGAGTTTTTCTTTTTCTTTCATATGTATAAAACAGATAAATGTGTGCGGAGCCGCGCGTACAACGGCTAATAATAATAATAATAAAAACTGGCTAAAAAGACTTCAGAAAATCTGCAATTTTACTTGTAATTTATTCAAAACTGGTTATGAGGGACATTTCATGATAATCATATTTTTATATTTTATAATAACCATTATTAACATATTATTTGCACTGAGCTTGGAGTTACAATTGCATTACAAAATAAAACTAATCCCAGAAAAAAAAGCAGAATAATAAAAGCAACTTTTGTAATGAAAACTCACAACATTCACAAAAGATTTGAATTTTTTGAGCATCAACATAGTTTTGCTGTTTTTTAGCATTTTTTTTTAAATTTTTATACATCAACATTTCATATAGTTTTTTTCTTTCAGTTTATGATGGCCAGAAAAAAGTTGAAGATTAGTTAAATTGTTTCATTTTTTACACTCATGTAAAAAATGAAACACAAAAATTATAAGGAAAATATATATAAAATTCCAAAGAAAATACACAAAGTACAACAAAGAAAGTTGATCATGGAAAACTAATTTGAAAAAAAGAACTGTTTCACCAGCTTACAAATAAAATTCAAAATGTATAATAAATCTGGCTACTTCACTTTATTTAGTAGAATGAAAACAAGAGTTCATTTCAAGTCATGAATACGATTCTTTTTGTTCATTAAAATAAAAATTTATTTAATTTTTACATGGAATAAATAAATAGCATTTTGAAAAAATGCTATTTATTTATTCCATGTATGTTCCTATAAATATCATCAGGTAAACCTGATGATATTTATTACTCCTATATTTACAATTATTTAAAAACATCAATGTAATATAAGTTTATTTTCAGATTAATGCAAAAATTGGCTTCAAAGGGAAAAAATGACAGCAGGCAACCAATCAAATAACAGGAATATGAAAAACACATAAGAGTGAATCATAATATTAATATAAGCATATGACAGAGAGCTTCAGCAATTTTCAAAACGTCAAAAAAAAAAAAAAAAAAAAAAAAAAAATCGAACATTGAGATTTGATGGTTTTGGTGCAATCATAATAATTTCATCTTAAGATGAAAGAAACATATTTGGTTATGTTCCTCCAATTTATACAGCGACAATTTCCTTAACATAACGAGTTACATTTGAAAAATCATAAAACTTAATTAACTGTAGCTTCAGAAAACAATTTCTTTAAAAATATGAAACAGGTTTATCGAATTTATTTTAAGAGTAAGAATTTTAAATTATCATCTAATATCGTTTAATGTAACTCACTTTCTTTTTGGCCTTTTTAAGTAGTTGTGTTTTAGCTCTCAATTCTTCATGAATATCATCATAGACTTTCAGCATAGCTCTGTCATCTTCATCTACTTTAGAAATTGCTTCTGTAAATAAAAACAGAGAGTGTTAAACTATTAAAGAACTCACCTAAAATTATAGCAATAAAATCATGAAGCACAATAACTAAAAAATTTGACTTAAATGACATATTGTACAAAAGTTGACAATCATTTATTTGACTATATATTTTTGCTTCTTGAATCAACATTTCCAATGCAAATAATTCTTTTAATGCTGACAAACCAAATACAACAGAGACTTCAAGTGAACCACGAAACTGAATAGAAATGGTTTTTTTTCAAGATGCAAAAAATCATATGGTTTCTTAAATATAAATTACGAGCAGTATATAGAATTCTAGAATCAATAAATCATTAGAGAATAAACAATATAAAAACCAGATTATATTAAATATCAATATAAATTTTAACTTTTCAAACTGCATGAACTATCATGCTACTATCACATGCTGCGAGAACAATGTATAATAACTTCTAAGTATCAGCTTAAAGTAAAAAATTATAAAAAATAAATTAAAGTGCAACAAAAGACACTTCTGACATGCCTCAAAATGCAACTTCTCCTCTCTGTCACATTTTATATTTATTTGAGAAGTACTCAAGTTATATTCTCTCGCCACTTAATGATGAAAATTGAAAGAATTTATACAAAATTAAACAGTGCAGTTGGATAAGAAATTGTTAAAACAACGGGTAGAAACCTTAAGAAAAGAATGTTAATGAATTATACAGGAAATTAATTTATTTCAATAATATACATAAGTTTCAGCATACTGGCCAAATTTTAATCATAACAATAGAACATACATATGGAGTAGTACAAAAAGAATGCATAACTTTGAAATAGAATGGGAAGTTACAGGGTGTCTACCAATGCATTCTACCTGCAAATAGTTCAAGGGCACCAGTTTTAGGAGCCATGATGTAGTGAAACTGGAGTATTGCATTTTTGCTACGGATACATTTTTTTTATAATGCCATTGTAACTGCTCAAAGTCTTTTTTATCAATAGTTCCTAGCTACAGGGGCTGTTCATAAGTGATGTCACACTTTTTTTTCAATATTTTTGCCCTCCCTCCCCCCTTTGTCACAAAGTGTCACACTTCACCATACCCCCTCCCCCCCTTGTCATATGTCACACTATATTACATAAACATATACTTGCAGTTCAGAAACGAAGCACTACATTATAGATCATATTTCAAATTTTATTTTTAAACTTAACTATGTGTTTTAATGACATTTGTGAGCAGGGGGAGGTTTTCTTCTAATGGTGAAGAATTTCTGCTGCTGCCATATTCTCAGAAAATGTCTTTTTCGAAAAGAAAGGAATATAAGTGGAAAAAAATCACAAGAAAGTTGTTTTAGCCCCGATTAAAAAAGTACCCTCAAATTCTGGTAATTTCAAAATAACTTCAAAATTTAATCTGCTGATTTTAAATGTTTTTATTTTAACCAAAATGTGTGAGGTCACACTTCTTGTTACCGCCTGTCACAATTTCACGAACCCTCTCCAAGCGTGACATCATTTGTGGACGGCCCCATACGTGATGTGGTGATCCATGTTAATAACAAAACTAGCTGCATGGCCCGGCGTTGCACGGGCAATCTTGAATAATGGGATATTCCCGGGCGGAGAGAAGTGAGATCATGTGAGGCCTTGGGATCCATATTTTCATATGCCCGGCTCCGTTTTTTTTTTTTTTTTTAACAAATATTGTCACGTACTTTCCCCAACAAATGTAAATATTCTTTCAAATCTAGTCTTTTTATTACTAATTTTCATATGCCCGCCTCCGGTTTATTTTTTTTACACATATTGTCGCTAACGTAAACGTTACGTTTCCCCCAAAACGTAAAAAATCCTTTGAATCCTATATTGTTTAATTAAAATTTTTAAATCCAACCTTTTAATTACCTTATAGTTAATAACCCAGCGTTTCTCGGAATCCACATTTTTTCATATGACTGCCTCTGTTTTTTTACCTACAAATATTGTCACTAAGCTTCCCCAACAAACGTAAATCTGTTTGGAATCCTCTCTTGGTGGATTAAAACTTTCAGTTCTAGCCTTTTTACTACCTTAAAGCAGTTTGGTTTAAATGAAAATGCGAGAATTCTTTTGCTTATAAATTAAAACAGATTAGCATGATATTTGTTTTGCAAAAGAAAAAATAAAACGAATAATAATGAAAAAACGGATTAAAAATGAATAAATATTTTCCCCCAACAAACGTAAACGCTGCGAAACACCGTACGACAAAAAAAAGAAAGAAAAATGCAGGAAAACGATTTTTTTTTTCAATTGTTAATAAATCCAAACACAGAATAACACAGAAGCTCGCTCAAAAAAAAAATACCAACTTCCGTTAAATAAATTAAAAAATGCAACACCAGATGCGAAAAATAATAGTAGAGAAAAAAAAGAATCCGCCGTGAATGAATTCACCATTCTGCCAATAGATGGCAACACGTCAATTCATTCATTTTGACGTTTTTAATTAATATCTTTTTAACTAATTGCAATTTCGGAATTTAATTGGCCTAAATGGATTCCTTGGATTATTCATCTTTTGGTACTTATGGCTAGTTTCAGGATTCAGTGGTTCGTGAGAAGATAGAAGGACATACATACATACATATGTTTGTTTACCTTCGAATTTTAATAGGAGAGATACTATAATGTAAACCTACCCAAACTCTATTCACTATGTAGTTTTGAAATAAATTTTTTTAATACTAGAAATAAATGAATTTGCATTTATTTGAAAAGGATGCATTCTTTTAAATCGCCCCGTTTCCAAATAATAACACGATAAATGAATGCATGAAGGTTCAACTGAAATTAAAAATATAAAATTAGAAATATGCTTATAATTTCAACACAAGTGGGTAGTAAAACAAACCTGCAATAGATTTTATTCTTTTTTCAGCAACCTTTTTCCGTTTTGCTCTTTTTTCTTTCAACTCTCTGTCATGTGCTTTCTCCCCACCTACCATTTGTTCCTCTAATTCTTGCAACCTAAGAGAAGCATACTTTTATAATCTAATAACAAAGCTAATTTTCTTAAAAAAATCCAAAATTTTTTTATCATGGCAGCTAAATATTAAGAAGAGTATTAGAATAACAAATCATAATGGCCACTAAGCAATGAACTTAGAAAGAAGACAGATTTCACACTTTTACGGTTAGCTTTCACGTTATATAAAAAGTACTTTATATCAATAATTCTGTTATATACATTACATATGATGGTTTTCTGAATCAAACATTATTATTGTTTTGTAGAAGTTTCAATAATGAACTAAGTTATTGGTATGAAAATAATACACATATTAAAAGATTCTCAACAAGAATTCTAGAATAATGTTCAAATGATAAATAATTTATTTCATGAAAAATAAAGCTTAAAGGAAGTAAAAATTGCTTTAAAACAAGGGGGAAAGAAACAAAAGCTTCTAAATATAAATTAAGAGATAAAGGAAATGGAAATTCAATAGGTAAAAATTCAACCCCTCTCCCCCACAAATACATTAAACATAATATTTTAATGTAATAGAAATACAACTAATTTGCCAATGGAAGACCATAAAAATGAATTTAACATTAACGTGATTAATCTGTACCAAATTTTAAAAGTCATTTTGATGTGGTTTTGCTCCTCACCTTTCTAGAACTTGAGCCTGTATTTGAGCCGTAACTTGAGGAGATCTAAGGAAAATAGAGGTAAATATTACTACAATGAACATACAAAACACTTCAGTTAGTTTTTAGAACAGATCAGAATACATAACACGAAGAATACCCTGCTGGAATTGGTGTCTTGCTTATTCCATTTGGCACAGATAGCTTTTGTGGTATAGTTCCATTCTTAGGAGAACTTGGTACTTCAATAGTTTCCACATCATCCTAAAATTTAGACCAAAAAATTATGCCAAAGAAGTAGACAATTATTCATTTATTATTATCATTTAATCACAAGATATGGTTCATTATTTTATTTTTCTCTGAGGGTTTAAGAGGTAAAGGATCGCATTATCTGGATTGACAAAGTTTCGATAGTTAACCAAACTGAAGTCTGATGTTAACCACGGCTAATTTGTCATTAACTATCAACAACACTTACAAACTGCACTAATTGCCCTTTGACCAGATTTATCTCAACTAAAGTTACCCGAGCAGAATATTGTCTACTTAAAAAAAAAATATGTACTTCTGAGTCCAACCTCAATTGAATCATAAACTTATTCATATTTAAAAACATCAATGATAATGACTTGTAGTTCAAAAAATCTACTCTATACTTATAAGCAGATTGACAAAAGTTTTAATGCAATAGCTTTAGACGGAAATCATTCCAAATCCCAAATGTATTGCGTAATTTATTTTATTTACATTCAAACTTCAACTGTGGCCGCTTCCTTAAGAAGGATGGGTGCTGTAGGTGTCAGGGAAGTACAATCCTCAAATATACAACTATAAATGTGAAATAGATTCAAAAGTAATGGAAAAATATATAAAATACCTACCTCAGTAGAATCTTGCTTTTTGTTAAGCTTTGCAAGTTCTTGTTCATAATATGCTTTCAGTCGATCCACATCACTTTGCAACTTAGCATTATTTTCTTGCTCCTTTTTATACTTATCAATTAAATCTTGCAATTTATCATCATATTCCTAAAAGGGAAAAAAATTATAGTTGCTATATAAAATTAATTTTATATAACAACTATCTTTAAATTTCTAAAAAGCTAGCTTTTCTAAATCTTTATTTTAATTTATGAAATTTTAAAATCAAAGAATGGAAGTTAAACATATAAACGTAAGTTAAATTCTTAAATTTTCTCCAATAAAAATAAAGTTCAAAAGCAGGAACAGATTATATTTCAGTTTTATAAGTTTCAAAAACATCATTAGGAAACTATGTTGTTCTTTTTAAAATGTGTTGTTTGCTGTCATTATTTATGGATACACATTCATTATATGCAGACAAAGAGTTCACAATGATTCGCAGAGGTGATCAACAAAACAGTATAGGGAAGCAAAGAATAGAATATTTGATAAAGTTACAAACTGATCAATTATAAATTGTAATTCTTCTTAAATAGCAGAAAAAAGTATACATTATAACATTTGTTTTTAAGTAAGTACACTTACCTGCTGAATTTTCATAACAGTACTTTCATCTTCATTTATTAAATTACCTATAAAATCACAAAATGTTACAAAAATTATACCAATTTCAAAGACACGACAAACACACACATACAAAAATATTATTAGAATTTTCGATTGGTTAACTAATTCACTAAACTAGATGCAAAATATTCAGATGTGTAAGTTCAAAAGTTACTTATGAATTTGGCAGTAAATATTTTTAAAAGCTGGTCTGTTGCAAGGAAATTATCATGAGCATGATTCATGAGGAAGGAATACCAAAAATATGAATTCCTTAAAAATAATTTAATCCTTTGCACTCAGAAAAGGAATAAAATGCATAATTACTCAGTGAATATAAGGGCCCTTTTTTGTGATTTGGGAATAAAAATATATAATCGTATAAGCCAATTCTTTCCAAAAAATTAATCTGCGACCTCTTACTACTAAGTAGGGTTTATATATATATATATGTGATACTTTAATTTTTTAACTTTCTTAAATAATCTTTTAACGACAACTCATTTTAATTACTTCTACTTTCATCGTAATAAGCGCACTACAACTTCCTTCTCATGTCACGAGTCGTTCCGGGAAAATTCCCTTCTCTGGGTACTTAAGTGTTCTGCGCATTCTTATCTGCCTTTTTTTTTTTTTTTACTCCAACATGTAAACGAATAACAACAGCGTGCCGCCTCGCGCGTTACCTCTCCTATTCTGGTCATGGAGCTACATAAAACTGAATCCTTTACCCATGAAGAAATATCCTCAATGACTGAATAAAAGAAGATTGACTCAACTAATGTCTTCTCCTTGACTAAGATATTCTACATTTCACCTTTAGTAAAGATGTTACATATGTATATAGCCATCATAATACAGAAACACCAAAATGATGCACCGTCTAAAAGGGTGCCCAAGAGGAACCTCTCAAGTGCAAAATTAAATAATTACATAATGAAAGTTCGAGTTAATGTTCCTGAATTCTTACCTAGAATATGAAATTCAATACACAGTTTTTTTTATATAGAACCTTAACTATGCATTATAAAAACTTCACACATTTATAAAAGCAAAAATAGTAACTTTAAAATTTGAAAGTTGTTTCCTTAAAAAACAACAGGAATCATTGGTTTTTTACGGAGTGAATAAAAATTCCTAGTTAAATTTATGAAATGCTTATAACAAACTTACTTTTGTTTTCATCACTCTTCTCCACTTCTAAAGAAGGTATCTGACCCGAGAGCATTTCTTTCAATCTTCTAATTTCTTCTTGATATTCCCTTAGCAAAGCATCCTTAGGATCTTCATTAACTGTGGGTTTATTTTGAATATTTTTAGCTCGGTTAGCGTATCGGAGGGTACTCAGTGTTTCATCGTAGTTATTATCGGCTGGAGAGAGGCAAGCCACCATTAATGTCTTAGTGTTTCCACCGAGAGAATCTTGCAAAAGCCTCGTCAGTTTCGAGTCCCGATATGGAATGTGTTTTGACTTTCCATCCACTAATGCAGATATTACGTTTCCTAAAGCTGACAGTGAAAGGTTGATTTTTGTAGCTTCTTTCAGACGATCTCCTGTAGCACCTGGAGAAATAAAAGCATAAAGATTGGTTAGGGTTAAAAAAAATCACAAGGAAAGCATTTAATGAAAAAACATCATCATACAAATTTAACACACATTTCTTTGACTGGTAGCTGCAGGATTAAAAAACAAACCCGCATTAGTTATACGTATATGTGTTGAATTATTTTTGGAGATAATGAAATTGTAACATTTGTTGTTCCTGCTACCACCAAACATTAATATTTTAATTCTTTCTGTCAACAAAAATTTATCCCATTCTCTGAATCAGAGGTGCAAATAATATATTTTCAATGGAAGAGGTTGTATTCCTGCGCCAGTCATAAATAAATTAGTGTTTTGACATCGTTGACCTATATGGTCCTCAGAATCAAGAGTTTCCAGTAATATCTTCAATTGTACTAGAAAGTCATAAATTTGTCACAACCACTTTCAATAAATACTATGGGAGTCAGTGAACTTTCTCTCTTTCATCTGCACATTAAATAGAGAGAAGTATAATTCGTACATTATCCAATAAAGAAGCTGCCAACAGTGTAAATTCAAGGTCTGTCTCTGCATTATTTATATATATCGTTGTATACAGTGTGATCATTCTTTTTCTAAGTGTAATAATTTGATATTTCGTCTCGGTTCAATTTGATTTCCACCACTAGCAATATATATAGTTTTTTTATGGTAGTTTTTCAAAAAGCTTATAACAAGCCCTGTGTTCTTTAATTTTTTCAGTACTTACGTATTAACGCCACCGAAGCTACAGATTTGGCGGTTTTTGTACTTACATATTAACGCCAATTTGGCGGTTTGTAAGTGGCGGCAATTTGGCGGGTTTTGTACTTACGTATTAACCCCAGATTGGCGGTTTTTAAGTGCCGCCAACGCCACCGCAGCTACAGATTTGGCGGTTTTTAAGTGCCACCAATTTGGCGGTTTTTGTAAACAAGATTGCTCTTTATTGGCGCATTACCGCCAATCTGTAGCCTCGGTGGCGTTAATACATAAATACCATTTTTTCAAGTAGCCTTGATTGCCTTGAGACATTTGGTAATCCTTCCAGAGCCATCAGCTGTTAACTTTAGATCTTTTCTATTAAAACATCCACTACTGTATGATGCAACTTTTCTAGGCATATCAAGTAACCTTCCTAATCATAGCATGAATTTCCCACACAGGTGTATGCACAAAAGAATAATTGATGAAGGGAAATATATTGATTGAGGATACTGAATAGAACTCTCAGAAAAATGCTTCTATAAAAAAACTTAAGTGAAAACTTCACATTCTTCTATTTTCATGATCTAATATGCACCTATTCTTTTTCTCACAGGATTTAGAATTTACATCACTAATAATACTTTAAAAATAAATTATAGGTAAATAATCATAAAAATTCTTCAGGGAGCCTATAATTAATAAGTTCTGGTTTTTTTTTTTTTTTTTTTTTTTTTTTAAAGTGGCCTTGATTGGTCTGAGATATCTGCACTTTCCATTGGCAATCTTCTAGAGCCTCAAAGTGTCAACTCTAGTTCCTTTCAATTAAAATAATCACTGCAATATGAAGCAATATTTCTAAACTATGTCAAGTAAGTTTCCTAGTTATAGTACCGTGTTTCATATAAGTGTGTGCTTGAAAGAATAATCGATATATACATTGATTAACAAAATGTGGAGATGTTACAGAAAAATGTTGCTATAAAAAAACATAAAAGAAATGTCACGAAACTTCAGTGAATCCCTATTCATTATTTATGCTTTTTCTTACATATCTTACAGACAGATTCCATTACTTTTTAAGATTTAAAGAAAATTAAAATTATTAATAAGACAACCTTGGAGACACAAAATTCAAACATATTTGTACCTACTTTTTAATCTACAGGTTCTTCATAGGGGAAAGATTCACTTGAGAATAAAAAAAAAGGTTAAATAACAGTTTTTAGAGAGGAAAACACACAAAGTCGTCAAATGAAACTCACCGGTTTTGGCCTGTCTTTCACTTCCTGCTAAATCTACCAGGTTGAGCTTTCCCTGTTTAATGTGCTCCCCGCAATTCTCCATTTCTAACATTTCTAAGTGGATGGTGAATATGGAATGACTACGAGAGGAATCTGCATTCATCAGAGTGGCACCAACTGAGCGATTTTTCCACCCCGTTTCCATTACTTCTTCGCACTCCCGAGTATTGTGAACAGGATGCAA